>JAJIBD010002707.1:0-250288 GCA_021461705.1 Cryptotis parvus
GCATCTTTGACATTACCTCTGTCCACTCTGAATTGCTCAAAATAGTCCAGTCATATTGACTTTCTTCCTATTCTTTGGAAAGAACTAAGTATTTTCCAATATCCAGTGATTTCACAATTCTGTTCCCTCTTCCCAGAATAGTCTTTCTCTATGATTTGTTCTTTAAACTGCTGCTTATCCTTCAAGACTGTCACCTTTTGGGAAATTCCAAATATACCATTCAAACAGTGGCTATCTTTTCTAAGTAACTTGTCTGAAAGTGCGGTTTTTTTTTGTTTTGTTTTTTTTTGCTCTTTGGATCGCACCTGGCTATGCTCAGGGGTTACTCCTGGCTCTGCACTCAGGAATTACTCCTGGTGGTGCTCAGGGGATCATATGGTATGCCGGGAATCGAACCCGGGCCAGCATAGGCGGCCATGTGCAAGGCAAATGCCCTACCCACTGGGCTATCGCTCCGCCCCCTGAAACTGTTTATTCTTTAAGTTTTTTATTAGGGGAAATTAAATAATGTCTGCCTATGTCACTAAACTGTTCCAGAGTACAGAGATTGCCTCCGTTTTGTCTGCCATTATCTACCAGCAGGCTAGTATGTTGCTTGGCATTTGATGGATGCTTGATAGGCATTTGATAAATGAATCATCATGTTAAGTCTGTGTTTAAAATGAGTCACAGTGGATCAATTTTAAATATTCTGTACTCAACTGTTCTAATATATTGTTAGAAAAACAAGAACATTTAAGCATAGGGAAACTTGGGCTACTTTTAAGTTCAGATCCCACGGGGAAGCGGGGAGGATACTTTTGGACTGCTCTGGGAGAGAAGATGCTCACTCTAGCTACTAATAAGTCCTAATGCTTGTGTGTTTTTTCTAATCATTAATTCTAATGTTCTTGTGACCAAATTCTGACTTCCCTGGACTAGGTCCCTAAAACTTGGTCTCCCCCATAACACTACTCTGTAGTCTCTGCATCCCTCGCCCTTATGACCCTCTCCTCAGGAGGGCTCTCTGCTTCCAACTCTTTTTTCTGTACATTTTCCAGACCCTACTTCAATCACCTCACACCCAAGCTTTATTTCCCTAGTGGCTCTTCCCCAACCAGTGTGCCCAAGAACTGATGACTGGATAAAGAAACTTTGGTATATCTACACAATGGAATACTATGCAGCTGTTAGGAAAAATTAAGTTATGAAATTTGCCTATAAATGATGGACATGGAGAGGATCATGATGAGTAAAATTAGCCAGAAGGAAAAGGACAGATATAGAATGACTGCATTTATTTGCATGACACATACATACATACATACACACACTACATACATACATACATACATACATACATATTATGATACCAATATCCAAGGTTAGGCGAACCATGGATCAGGAGGTCTTGTCAAAGGTGGATATTACCACAAACGTGTGGGAGCAGAGGTTAGGTAAGACAGAGAAGGGAACAGTGTGCCAATAATTGCTTGAAAGTCTATTACCACATAGAACTTAGCATTAAATACAGGCAAAAAGATACACATGATAATCTCTAAGTATATGTATTACAATCCACAATATGTCAGAAAAGGAAGAGATAAAGAGAGAAAGAGAAAGAGAAAAAATAGATGGAGAACCTGCCATGGGAGGCAGGCTGGAGGAGGGGTGGAAATCGGGGACATTGGTGGTGAGAAATGGGCACTGGTGGAGGGGATGGGTGCTGGAACACTGCATGGCCAAAAGCCAAACATGAACATTTTTGTAACTGTTAAAAATAAAATAAAATAAATTTTAAAAAAAAGGAAGTTGAGACCCAGATAACCAGGTTTTGTTGGTGGTAAATCTGTACTAATAATATTTAGCCATGGTAAGATTGAATCCCATCTTCACTTTCCCAGGACTCGATTTTGCTGCTGTGACTTTACTCTGGCTATTCAAAGCCTTGGAGGTTTTCCCCATCTTCCCTTATCACCACCCTCCCCAGATCCTAGTATTTCTATCCCATTCAGACTTACTTGGTCCCTGGTTGGCAAGGAGCCCAGTGTAATGTTAGTTGGCACTGGCATTTCTGTCATTGTTTTCTAAAAGTATACCCACTTTTTCAACTGACCTGAAAGATGGTAATGTTTAGTTACCATTCCAAGTCATTTATTTAGCATGAAAATTTATTAGGCCATTGTTTAACAAAATCATCAGATTGCATTTTTACTTAGCAGAATCATTTAATTAATGTTTTATTACTGGAATCGGCTGTCAATTATGTGACTAATTCATTTACTTAGAGAATGAATTGTTATCTGGGTAAAGTAATTCAAAGTGCATTGTTAACTCTTTAATGATTAAAATTGTTGTCAATCACTGTTCATATCATAAGGAAAATGGAACCTTTCTTTCCCTTTGAAGAATTAAGTGTTGAAAAAGGCTTTAGAAAAGTATAAAGAAGTTGGCTTTTACATCCATCATGAATTTAAGAATTGCCCATTAACCAAATGACACAGGATTCTTGGAAAAGCTAATCAAAATTAGAAGAGACATTTACTGGTTGCCTTGGGATAAAGTATTATAATATACTCTTATATTTGTATACTGACATAATGTATATAGATACTCTGACATTCTTTCTTTGTGTTCTTATAAAACCATTGGGATTTGTGGTGGACAGATGATGATTACTCAAAATAATCCATCCCTGCCTTCTATTATATATTCTTAGATAATCCCTTTCCTCAAATGTAGGGTGGACCTAGCAATCACCTTCTAAAGAATAGAATATAATAAAATATTGGATGCCACTTTATTGTTTTTATCTTTATAAATAAGAAATAAAGATTTATTAAAGACTTCATGTAAGTAAATTGTTTGGCATGATAGCTTTTATGGGGCTTGTTTCTTCGCAACATTCTAAAAAGCTGAATGAATTGTCACTTATAGTAGACAGGAAGAATTGATATTATCTTTTCCAAAAATTGTATCTTTTAATAGACACATAAATTTTGAAACTTGGGAATTGTTAATTATAATACAGCTCCCAGATTACAAAGACCCACAAAAGGGCTTATAATTGTATAGAACAATTTAGTGACAAAACCAGAAAAACACTCAGATCTTCTACCTCTAAAACTTTATGTTCCTGTTACTTATGTTCTGCTTTGTAGTTTAGTTTATGTACAAGTTCAGCATAAGCATCCAGGGTATCATTTGAAATGGAGTAAGGAAGGTTCTAGCCCTCCAGTACATTGGCAAGCTCATTCGAAACAGCTGTTGCATGTTTAAATTTTCTCTCCCAGACAAGTTTAGTCATTTCATTTTCTCTAGTTACACATCGTTGAAAGACAAAGTCTCCTGTCAGGCTAAAGAGTGTAAAACCTGTCGAGATTGAGTTTTTCTAGTTAGCTAAGTATTACTCGGAACCTATTTTGCATATCTTCATCTTATTACAATTTTGATGAATGAGAGAGAAGGAAAATAAGACAAGCCCATGTTTTTGATGTAAGGCATCACTTAAAGTTATTTTTCCTTCCATCATGTGTCTTCCTATGATGGTCTGGGTTTCAAGGAACAGTGATACCTACACAACAGAAAATCTAGGATTTTGTTTATGTGCAAGCATAACTCTAGTACCAACTTGGCTCCAAATCATGTTCAGCCATGCTGGGGTCACTGTAAAGCTGAAAATCTTCAGTTTGCAAGAACCACATTGACTCTGTGTATAATTAAAATCTCCTAAAGCCCATGTAGGGGAGAAAATGCATTTTGAATAAATGTGACCTCTTGCTCTCTGTGTCCAGCAAAGCTGATGGAGCTGAAGTAGGAGATGCTGATACAGCTACATGCACCATAGAAATGAGAAGGCAGGAGAGACGAGCCTCAGAAACTAGTCGGTGTGTTACATATCATCAAGGTGAAGGATGAATTCCAGGCATGTCCCAAACCAATAAATCTTTACTGAGCAGCTTCTAGATCTTAAATATGCTGTGGTAAACAGCATGGTAATTTCTCCTGTCTTCAGGGGGCTTCTACCTGTCCAATCAAGGACATATACCTCAAACAGCTTTACTAAAAGTTATTCAAACACTGTTGGAATTCATGGTGATGAGACAAGTGTGCATAGGAAGATACATTTTAATTCATAAAAATATATTGAAGGTAATATGCAGATCATAATAATAATTTGTAGATCATAATAATTCAAGCTTAATTCCATTTTTTTCATTTTAGATAAGATTTATATACAAAAGAGTACCCCCAAAATTGCATAGGCTTTAAATTCCATGACTTTTGCCAATTGCATACACTTATACCACCCAAATATTTATACATAATATATATATATGTTTTAGTAATATGCGAACTATCAGTAAGATTCCTCATGGCCCATTCCTAGTTAATTCTTTCTCCCATTTCTCAGTAGGAAGCCACAGTGCTGATGTATGGTTTTCTTTCATATAATGGATCAGTTTGTCTGTTTTCTAAAACTTCTATCGAATAGGAAGTGACTTTTGAGATTATTTCTGAAGGGACTTCAGGAGTGTTAGCTCTTCTAGGATGAGAGGACATGATGTGAAGAGTCTCAAGCATGTTTTGTGGCTAAACCTTAGTAAGCAAAGAAGAGAAAGCAAATAAGAGAGATACAAGATGAAGAGATTGGCAGTAGCGAGAGAGAGCCATTTACCTTAAAGCCATAGAAAAATCTAGAGCATCAGTGAAATGCAGTGGACAACCCATAAATGATTTGGTAAAAAGAATATTAGTACCGGGGCCAGAGCATAGTACATAGAGTAGAAAACTTACCTTGTACACAGATGACCTGGTTTTGATCACTGACACCACATATGGTCCCCAGAGCATGCCAGGATTGATTCCTGAACAGAGCCAGGAGTAAGCCCTGAGCATTGCCAAATGTGGTCCCCAAACAAACCAACAAATGTTCATGCCTACTATGCGAAAAACAGCATATAAAAATATAAGAATGGATTCAGGTTAGCATGATACCAATATCCAAGGCCAGACAGAACATGGATCAGGAGGTCTTGTCAGTGGATAGAACCTATTGCAAATGTGTCGGAGTCAGAGTTTAGGTAATACAGAGAAAAGAACAGTGTACTAATAATTGTAAATGATAATACCAGCATAGAACTGAGCATTGAAGGTAGGCAAAAGGATATACACGATAACCTCTAAATGTATGTATTGCAAGCCACAATGTGTAAGAGAAGGGAGAGAGAGAGAGAGAGAGATAAAGAGAGAGAAGTGAAAATTGCCTGCCATAGATACAGGCTGGGGCAGGAGAGGAATCAGGGGACATTGGTGGAGGGAAATGGGCACTGGTGGAGGGACGGGGCTGGAACACTGTATGACTGAAAGCCAAATATGAACATTATTGTAACTGTATATCTCACGGTGATATAATGAAAATTTTAAAAAAGAGAGAGAAATGGATTCAGGAAGAGATGGGATGTCTATTTCAACTAATTTGGAAAAAAAGAGGCAGCCAATGGGAGGGCCCTGACCAGGGAAGAAAGGGTTAGTTCGTCTCTCCTCTCCTGCTGTGTGGCCCTCTGGTGGGCAGCTTCCAGAGATACCAGCCTCTGTGAGAACTGTGGTTCAGGGAAGTTAAGTGCCTTGCCAAGTCACACGTCTGGTAAATGGGTCTTGTTATGCACAAAGTTTGTACACTTTTGGGACCAGAAAGATAGTACTGCGGGCAGTTTGCCTGCCTTGCTGGCAGCTGACCCAGGTTTGATCTCCAGGACCACATAACTTCCTCAAGCACCACCAGGAGTGTCTCTGAACACAGTCAGGAATTATCCCTGAGCACAGTTGGTGTGGTCAAAAAACAACCAGATAAACAAAAGCCCGTGTTTTTGTTTGATTATTCCGCTGTCTTCAGCAAAATGGTATATTAATTTTTCTAAGTGAAATGATTCCGTTCTCATGGCATCAGATTCCTCAATCACTCCAGTATTTGGAAAGGAGGAAACAACCCCAGTTGCTAGCATTCCCAGCCTAAACAGATACACTTTAAGGCACAGTTTATTCAGTAGCACATTATTAGTAGTAGCACATGGTTTTACTTAAAACCATCACTTAAAGGAGGGTTGGAGTCCCAGGCATGATGCTACCAATGCCTGAGTTTTGTTTGTTTTTTAATGCTACCTGAAGGGTCTAGTGTTTGGAGTCTCAGCCAACTCCTTTATAAAACTCACTCTGCCCTTCCTCAGACAGTGTTTCCCCCTGCCCACACCACCCCCCAAAATTTGCCCCACCATCATTCTCTTTCATAGTTTTCAGAATATCAAAAAGTATTCACTTTTCTTTATTTCTGCTTACAGTAACGTATTAAAGTAAAGACATGCTCTTCTAAGTCCTTAAATGCTCTGTATTAACAGGCACATTCATCCAAAGAACTTCTTTCAAATAATAGTAAATAACCCCACAATCACATCAATCTGTCCAATGTTGGAGTAAGTTTGTGGTTTCTTCTTTAATATATTTCATTTTTATCCAGTAACCAGTTTCCCAGGAATCCATTCCTGGAAAGACACTGTTTGGAATAAAAGTTCCCTTTCTTAACTCTGCTAACTCTTAGGGCACTAATATACAGACCAAAGAATCCAAACCATTGTTTCATTCTTTTCCCTCACTATCACATAGATAAAGCTTTCCACTTTATATAACACCTACCTAAAATAAAAATGATAACCTCAACCATTAGTCACTTAACCAAGATTGGTGACTTTTAGCCAGACCAGCAGAGGAAGACTGTTACAAGGTTGATACTCTGAATTGTGTGCTCACACTGTACAGCACCTTATAGAAACCCTCTTAACCTAGTGGCATCAAACAAATGTGGATGCCCAGATGCTGGGTAGACTTTGGGGTTTCACTGAGAGCTTTTTATATGCCAACAGCCATCAGAGCTTAGCAGGAATGGAGAAACCCATAGACTAGTTAGATGCTTCTGCATCGTGACTCTGGTACAGTTCCAAGAATCTACACATGATTCTGTTATGAAACTAAACACGCAAACACGTGCACACGTGTAAAATTGAAAATATGAGTAAAACTAGTGAAAGGTATCAAAGTTACTTTCCTGGTTGTGATGTTGTCTGAAAGTTATGCAAGTTGTTCATACTGAGGAAAATGGGGTGAAGGCTACACAGGTCACCCATGTGACAAATGCTTATGAAACTGCCATTATCTTAAGTCTGTTTTTTTCCAAAAATCGAGTGCTCTGGCGATGGCCTAAACATAGACCCTAGCCTTGGCCACATCCATTGAAGAATCCAGGGGTCTTGTATGGTCTTTCCATACAAGCATGTGATAATGTTCTACCAGTTTCAAGCCGTTGTGAAATAGTCTTGGTCTTTTTTCATACTCATTTTGGCAGAGATTTGTCTAATTTACTGGTGTTTTCAAAGGAGAAGCCAGCTTTCCCTTTCTTTAGCTTCCCTGTTGTAACTTTGCCGTATATTGTTTTCCATTAACATCTGTTCTTATATTTATTTACTTACTTTCTGTTCTCAATGACCACATTTTTCATCTTTCGAAGTAAACTTTATATTTTTCAAATCTGGCGTATTTCCCCACGATGTGTGTTGCATTATCGCTGTGCTTTGTACCTTTTCCTTTCTCTGCGATCAATCTAAATGTGTTTATTTTATAGTCTGTTTGATTGTTTTATTCTTTCCCATCCTTGGGAGGTATGATTCTCGGTGTATCCTGTCTGCTGACTCCCTCATGGGGGATAAGCTTCTTCACATTGCTCATCACTCTGTTTTATTTTTCCGCTCTGAATTCCGTTTTAGTGGAGGCTGTTTGGTTCTGTGGGAATTAAGGTGTTGTGGATTATGAAAATACCACTGTTAGGTGGTTTCTCATTTGCTTGTCAGGACTGTAGGATTTTCAGTGGCACTATGCAGTTTTTTCTATTAATCTCCATCTCACAGGTAGCATAAATCTGAACCCCCACACCCTTATCAGATGGAAGAACAGGTTCTCTTTTCTTTTCATTTGTTTTTAACCTATAATTGGAAATTGTACACTTTGGCGGGGGTAGAAGGGGTGGAACTAAAGGTGGGCAATGATGTGCTTAGGGCTAACTTCTGGCTCTGTGCTCAGGAGTGATGCTCCTCTTAGTGGTGCTGGGGTTGAGAGACCATGCGGTGTCGGGAATTCAAATCACGGTTGATGGGGCATACAAGACAAGGGCCTTGTCTCCTATACAACTATCTCTTTGGCCTCGATCATGTGAACTAAACATTTTTTTCCTAGCATGCCAATTCAGAGCTGCCTGTTCCATCCCTTAGGGTATGGAGGTTTCCTTTACATGCAGGTTTTCTTGCTCTTCTTCCTCACTATTTCACTTCACTACAAAAGTTTCCCATTGCTTTCTATCTCCCCAGGATTCTGGAAAAGACTCAAATCCACTTAAGTTCTGAATTGCACGTATCTGCGAATCTCCATGTAGCTCACAGACAAAAACATATTTCTGCGTGTACTTGTGAAGGCACATTTTCTTCTTAAAACTTAGTTCAGTGCTTTCAGACATTTAAATTGAGCCAACAGAAAATATGGGTTAGCATCATTTCCTTTCTCTTTGAGATAGCCCCTTCTCCCAGCCTCCGTGTTTAGTTGCATATCCAATCTATTTCTATATATCTGTTATTTAATTATTTGATTAGGAGATTAGCTCTATTTTGAGTTATATGTGGAGAATTCTACCTTTGGTTGATTGAGGTTTTTATTCTGCCAAAGGCCTGTTCTCGCATTGTATCCTCTGTTATCTCTTCTGTTTCAGTAATTCTGTTCTCTTCTTTCTTAACTACAATTATCTGTATTTTATGTATCTGTTTTCTTTTCTCTAAAAATGTCTTTTTGGAGCTTTCACACATGAACTCAAATGAGCAGATGAAAGATACATAGGAAATATAATTTTCTTTTGTTTTGTTTTGTTTGGTGGCCACACCTGGTGATGCTCAGGAATTGCTACTAGTTCTGCACTCAGGAATCACTCCTAGAGGTACTTGTGGGAACATGTGAAATGCCCACAATAAAACCCAGTTTTGCTGCATGTAAGGCAAGTACCCTACCTGCTGTACTCTCTTCGGCTCCTGGAAATAGAATTTTCATTATGCTCCTTGCTTGGCATTTTTACTGCAATATTCTCAAATTAATTTTCTACAAGTGTCTTCCTATTGCTTCTTGTCATTACCAATTCCAGTGTCCATTTAATTCAGCTATTGTATTTTGGTTACTGTATAATCTTTCTTTCTCTCACCCAAATCATTTTTTATGGTTGCTTCTTAACTTGATCCATATTTCAAAAAATCTACTGTCTTATTATATAATCTTTCACTTCTTTTATTCATTCATGACATTTTGAATTTTAAAATCCATGCAGTCTAACATGCTTTTTTTATTTTCTGTTATTTATCTTAAGATATCAGAACAGAAAAATAACTGCTTATGCAGAGACTCACACCAGAAAGTTGAGAGTTAGAGCAGAATGTGATGCCTGAGGAGTCAAGTTCTTTCAAGCTCTTTACCTCATGTTACTAGTCTAATATGTGAAACTAGTATATAGTATATACTTCTTTGTAGAATGGTGAGATCCTGGTGGTGAATCCGTAATACAGCTCATGAAGGATCTTGATGTATTGGGTTTGAACACCCTGTTTGGCTAGGGCTTCGATGACTGCTTCAGTCTCCACAGAATCAAAGGCTTTCTGTAAATCAATGAACGTGAGACAGAGCGGCATCTTGTACTCCCTACAAACCTCAATGAGCTTGGTTACCATGCGGATATGGTCGATTGTGCTGAATCCTTTCCGGAAGCCTGCTTGCTCGCATGGTTGTCCTTCATCTAGTGTTCTGCTAATCCTGTTCAGGATGACTCGTGTAAACAGCTTGTAGATGACAGACAACAGGCAGATAGAGCGATAGTTGCCGATGTCGTGAATGTCTCCCTTCTTGAACAGTAGAACTGTCCTGCTGGTTTTCCATTGGGAGGGCACCCTGCATTCGGACAGGTAGCGTGTGAAGAGCCGAGCTAGTGTATTGATGAGTACCGATGGCAGATTCTTCAGGTGTTCGGGTCTGACTTTGTCTGGGCCTGGTGCTGTTCCCTTCTTTACTGACGAGATAGCATGTCGGATTTCAGAAGGGAGAATGTTGGGAATGACATATCCATCCTGTGGAATTTGGTATGTGGGCAGGTGGATGTGGCTATCAAAGAGATTTGAGTAGAAGTCCTGGATAATCTTCTCCATTGCCTTTCTGGAAGATGTGATAGATCCATCAGGGCGTCGGAGGGCAGTCATCTTGGTCTTATAGTTGGCAAAGGACAGGCGGGCAGTGCGAATGCTTTTCCCGGCTTCTGCTGCATCTTCCAGTATTTCTGCTCTTCTGTCTTTGAGGTCTTCTTTTATCGCTTCTCTGCACTGTTTAGCAAGCTTGGATGTTAGCATTTGGTCTCCTGAGGCTCGCGCCTTGCCACGTTGGCGAATGAGCTCGAGAGTTTCTGAAGACAGGCATCCTTTTGTGTCTTTCTCTCTCTTGGCATTCTTCGCACAATCATGGAGGTACTGAACCAGTCAGTTGTATTCTTCACCGATGTCGTCAATGATGGTATCTTCCCATGTTGCTGCAATGGTGCCAAAGAGTTCCCAGTTGGTGGTCGTTCTGGGAGTTCTCTTCTTAAACTTTGCAGCCTTTTCTCCCCGTTGCGGGAAGTAGAATTTTGCACGAAGGAGACGGTGGTCTGATCCTGTTTGGAATTTGGGGACGACAGCTACATCGGTCAGACAAAATCGTCGATTGAAGATGATGTGGTCTATTTCATTGTGGAACTGTCCACCAGGAGATTCCCATGTCCAACGTTTCGCTTCAGCTTTCTGGAACTGTGAGTTCCCATGAATGGTCTTGGTGGACATGATGAACTCAGATAGTCTCTCACCCTGTTTGTTCCATTCTAGGCCGTGGGTCCCGATGTGGAGTTCTTTAGCCAATCTTCTTGGTCCTATCTTGGCATTAAAATCACCGACTATGATCTTGTAGAAAGTGTGATCTTTTTTTATAGAACTCCTCCGATTCCATGTAGAATTTATCAATTTCATCTTCTTTGTATGCGGATGTTGGTGCGTAGACAATGAAGATAGAAATTGCTGGCAGTGGGCCACATCTCTTCAAGTGTAATCGTCCTATTCGGTTTGTAAGGCATTCAAATGAATCAATGTTGACGGCCATGTTCGTGTTGACAAGGACACCAACGCCACCGATGCCTCTTTCGCCGCATGTTCCAAGGAACAATTCTTCTCCGGTGTCAAATACAGCATGATGCAACTGACGCCTCCTCGTCTCAGTCAGACCAATGATGTCGTACTTGATCTTTTTTGCTTGCAGCATCAGATCCTCAATATATGCTTCCGATGCCAGTGTACGTGCATTGAAAGTACAGACAGTCATTTTAGTCCTTCTTCGTTTTGGCAGCCTAGGATGGCCATGAAATTTTGTCAGGCACTGCTTGTTTGCCTTTCTTACTGCTGCCGTATTAAGGGCTCTTTCGGGGTCAGGAAAATAAACATTTCTGTTACTGGATTTGGAATATCGAACAATGTGAAAAGAGGGGTTCGACAGGGGTGATACCATTTCACCAAAACTCTTCAGCGCCACCCTCGAGAACATCATGCAACAATTAGAATGGGAAGGAATGGGAGTGAAGATAGATGGTCGGCAACTACACCACCTCCGCTCGCTGATGACATCGTTCTGATAACACCAAACATTAGCCAAGCAGCACAAATGCTGGCTGACTTTGACCGAGAATGTGGAAAGATAGGTCTACAGCTGAATCTAAAAGAAAACTATGTTCATGAAGAATGAACTAGTTCCAGAGGCCCCATTCACTCTCAATGGAACAAACATCTCTGAATGCAGCAGTTATGTGTACCTAGGTCGAGAAATCAACATGATGAATGACCTAAAACCTGAGCTGCACAGGAGGAAGAGAGCGGCATGGAACGCCTTCAAAGGCATCGAAGAAATAGCTAAAAGGACAAAGAACCTCCAGCTCCAGGCACATCTCTTTGACTCCACCGTTCTCCCTGCATTAACATACGCCTCAGAGACCTGGGCCCTACGAAAGCAGGATGAGAATGCTATCCGGGTTTCCCAGTGAGGAATCGAAAGAGCTATGCTTGGAATATCACGCCTCACTCAAGTGAGAGAAGGAATCCGGAGTTCTGACCTCCGTCGCTATTTCAGAATCAGGGACTCTGTCTCCTTTGCCAAGGCATCGAAAATCAGATGGGCTGGACATGTAATGCGATTTGGAGACAACCGCTGGACTAGAGCCATTACCGACTGGATCCCACGGGATGTCAAAAGATCACGTGGCCGCCCACCTACAAGATGGTCAGACTTCCTTGTAAAGACCCTGAAGGAATGGTTTGAGGCTCTTCGTATTCCTGAATCAACCAGATGCCATTGGGCTACATTGGCACGTGATAGGGTCCAATGGAAATGTTACTGGCGCCCGCTCGAGCAAATCGATGAATAACGGGATTCAAGTGATCAAGTGATATAGTATATACACCCTCAGTCTAGTATATAAAACTGCTTTAACATTTCCAAGCATCAAAATCATACATAGTAATATCCCGTGGGAGTGTGAAGCCAACTGGAGAATTCTAAGGGGTAAGCAAGCCCTTCGTGAAGCCCCTAATAAACACTAATTTCATTGGAAATTTTGAAAAAAATAGCAAAGAGGTTAAGAAGGTCTTATTGGCCCGGGGGTGGTCACGATTTACCCCTAAGTTCAGAAACAGTCTAAGTTCTCTAAGTAACTTTGATGAGCTACTTAGAGAAAAGTTGGAGGTGTCCAAACTAATTGTTGGGTGCCACCAGAAAGAAAGACAGTGGGAGTTGGCTGTTGAGTCAACAATGAGCACAGCCTGCCTTTGTTTTCTTTTGAAAATTGTCTTTTTTTCTCAGCATGTGGAGTGTTTCCCTTCATTTCAGCATTGTGAGGTTTTCTAAGACCCCATGTGGCTTTGTGTCTGTTACCTTTAAAGGAAGAACAGTCTCTCCTCCATTGGCATTGGCAGAGCAGGCAGATTCTCTCTGTCACCCTCTCTGGCCAGCCAGTTGGGATCTGTTCCTTGGGGTTTACACAGGAATGTTGCTCACAGTTCGTCTTTCTGTGGAGAATTACCACCTTTACATCCCAGGTGATGCACATGGAAGGAGCAACTCATTCATGTTCGCTCCACAATCAAAGCAAGATTTATTTCTTTAGTAGAAGCAGTTAGTGTATCAAGAAGGCATGATAGTTCCCATCACGTGATGTTCCTTCCACTGAATCTGACTCCTGGAGTGCAAAGGTCCTTGTTCATTCTCTTGTGTCTTTGACAAATAAGAAATACCAAATGAAGGGACTGAAGAGGAGAACAACTAATCCCCACATCTGGTTTCTGAGTCTGAAGTGGTGTTTGAGTCTGAGTTGGGAAAAGAAAATTGGAAACTATGGAGCATTTGTTTTCTGTCCTTCACACCAATGTTACTTTCAATAACAAAGTATGTCAGTGTCAATTGCCAATAGTAAAATACCCATTTTAGCTCTGTAGCATATGGCACAGTAGGCTGAGATTGAGCTGACTGTTTATTTTACAAATTCAACCCTATGCATTTGGTCAGACTTAAGAGAGGAAAAGTAATTCCATCTGCCATTATATTGAGTGAGCACACATTCCAAAGTGGATATGAGGATATGAATCTGCTGTTTCTTGATGGTCACAAATCTATCCAAGCTTACATCTAGAATTCACAAGTGGAAAACAAATTTTTCTTATAACAGCTCCTGAACACTAGTCAACTACTTCATCTCATGCCTCACCAAAGAAATTGCAGTGTCTTCTGACTCTAGGGGAGAAATTACCAAGAGTTCCATGTTGGATTATATGGAAGATGGTTTTCTACAATTGGGCACTCTATTATGAAGTTTATTTTGTCTGCATTGATGACATCCTGTACCACATGCTGGTCTCCACACAGCTACACATCCTCCACCTCACTAACTTGCCCCATACCCTTCGTCCTGTGAGTCATGAGATGAAGCCATACTAGATTAGTTAGATTTTGTTTCTTAAGAAATTTACGTGAAGTGAAAGGACAGACCAGACCCACAGCTGCGCTGCTCGTCCCACGTGGAGCAGCCCATGGAGTCTCGGAGGAAATGGCTCAGCCCCTGGCAGAGTCCAACATAGCTCCTAGGGTTAGAAGACGCATGGGGGCGCATGCTGGCCAGACTTGGAGCTGGGAGTTGGGCACCCCCCCTCATTGGTGAGCATGGCTATGGGTGTGCAGCCTCACAGCCAGCAGCACTGGACAGGGGACAGACCAGACCCACAGCTGTGCTGGCATAGTTGTTTAGTGGTCGCACAAGAGTCCTAGATGATAATGTAGGTTAGGACCAGGTCCTTCACGGATCTTTCACATTTATACACTGTAGTGATCATTGTAGTTGCAACAAACTGGGGAGGTTGATGGGGAATGAGGAATTATAATGTCACACTAGAACTCACTATTAAATATACACATAGACTTACATCATAAACCGTTAATGTAAGGCAAGCCACAAAGTGTAACAGAAGAGAGAGATAAATGCAGAGACAGAGACAGAGATAGAGAGAGAGAAAGAAAAGGTGCCTGCTATAGGGGCAGGCTGGGGTTGGGTGGGAGGAAGCATTGGGACATTGGTGTTGGGAATAGAGCACTGGTGGAGGGTTGGGTGCTGGAACACTGTATGACAGAGACCCAATTACGAACATCCTTGTAATTGTATATCTCATGGTGGTATAATAAAAATTAAAAAAAAAGAAATTTAGGTGAAGTTAAGTCTTCATTTTCATGCACATATTAAATGTGATGCTGATATAATTAATGAATATTCTTCCCACATTCCAACACAAGATAAGTTGATATCCTTAGATATCCATGCTATTAAAAGTTTATTTTTGGTAGCTATATTGGTATTTTGATGAATCCTGGTCTTCTAACCAGGTAAAAATCTCTTGAGATTTTGTCCAAATGAATCCCATTTATTTGGACTTGGAACAACCCGCAGTGATGATGGTAGTGCTGGCAGAGATGGTCATTGCCGTTATAAACGTCATAGCTACTTCTCTTGCCAGTTTCAAAAAACAGATCTCAAACCTGAAGTAACATGTTTGAAGTCCCATGTTGGGAAATTGTGAAGTTTATATTTAAATTCAGGTTCTAAACTGATTTTTTATAGGCACAGCATCCATTGCATTGTATCTGTTGCGATAACAGCCTCACTTAGGGTTTTTGTTTTTTTTTTTTTTGCTTGGTTGTTTGTTTTTGTTTGTTTTTTAAGTCACTGTGAGATACAGATTTGCAAAGCTGTCTCCAGTGTGGATTCAGTCATGCAATGGTCCAACATCCTCCCTCCACCAGTCTACATTTACCATCACCAGCGACCCCAGTTTTCCTCCCATTACCCTCCCAGGGTGCCTCTATGCCTCTATGGCAGACACTTCTCTCTCCCTCTCTCTCTCCCCTCTCTCTCTCTTTCATTTTGAGTATTATGGCTTGCAGTACAGGAATACAGGTACTGAGCGGTTACACTGTTTATTCCTTCACCTACTTCCAGTACTGAGTTCCTATTCAGAGTGACCGTTTTCAACTTTTATTGTCATAGTGCTTCCTTCTCTATCCCAACTGCTTCTCCCCCAACACGTGAGGCAGAGCAGCTGACCCAGGTCTTCCCAACCTCAAACCTTCTCTCATCTTCTGGACTCCTCCCACTCAATAATGAATCTCCAAATATTTAATCATTCACTCTACATGCTTGCCTGAAGGGCTCATGGATGTGAAAGGAATTAGGGTTACATGAAATAGGAAAAAGGTGCTGGTACCAGAAGCTATAGGAAATTGGTTGGCTGGTTAAGAAATTATGTCTTGACTCTTTGAAGGCTTTGCTAAGAATAATGATTTCAGCAAAGCTGTATAAGAACTGAAGAAGCAGAAAAGCCATTAGGAACATGATGGAATAGTCCTGTCCTAGGGCCCTGAATTAGGGAAGTAGCAGCAGGAATGGAAAAGATAGATGACTTTGGAGTGTGGCATGAAGGGAAGAAGAGAGAAGAAGGCTAAAGGCCTCCTTGATGCTCTCACCCATCTGCAAATGCTCAGCAGCCCAACAGTACATCTGTGCAACATCAGAACCGTGATTGCTTGTTCCACTGCTTATCAGATACCAGATGTGGTCCAGGCACATACTGCACATTATCACTTTCTAATTCTCATTGTTTTCTGTATGATAGACAAAGAAAGGGAGATTCAAAACTTTGTGGTTTCTTAGATAATGACTAATACTGAATGATCTCCTATGTGGAATGTTAGAAAACTAAAACAAAACAAAAAAAATAGATGGGTGGTTACCAGAAAGGAAGGGGATTGATTATGGGAGGTATTGAAAGATGCAAAGGAAGTGAATTGTGTGGTGATGGATGGCAATCGTGGAGTATAGACAGCTTCTGATCATAATGCCATGTATGTGAAGCATATGTGATAAACCATCCTTGCCTCGATAAAAATTTATTAAGAATGGTCACTTGACAAAGGTCATATACTCTGGAAGTGATTGGTTACAGATAAAAGTCCCATTCTCTCTCATTCTCAACCCAGATTCATAGGATATGAATTGTATTTCTCTCATAGAATATGGGTAGGCCATTTCTTAAATCATTATGTGAACATAAAATAAAATTGACACTCTTAATGAGATTTTTTAAACATTTGAAAGTTCAGTAAATGAGAGAAAGACAGGCCACATGATCTCACTTATATGAGATCACTTATATGTGGAATCTGGGGTGAGGGTGGAGGAAGAGAGAGAGAAAAGAAAAAATGTCTGAGAACAGATTGATGAGGAACATCCCAAGGTGGAATGTGAGGACTGGGCGTAATGAGTAAAGGGGATAAAAGGTGTGAACTTCCAATTACAAAATAAATAATCATTATAAATCATGGGATGTATGGTGGCTACACCTCATCTATATTGCATATTTAAATAATTAAAAGGACATTTTAACATATATATATATTGAAAAATGGTAACTGCATAAGCCGATGATTGCTACCTAGAAAGATTTTGTTCTTTTATAGAAACATCATGAGATGTGCAGTTACCAAGTTGTTCATGATTGGGTTTCGTCATAGTTTGACCTAGAGGTACTGAAAGGTTGTCATGTTTGTCTCGTTACCTACTTTCAGCACTCAGTTCTTGTCCCGAGGGATCATTTCCAACTTTCTTGTTGTAGTGGCCCCTTTTTATACTAATTTCCTTCCACCCCACTGCTTGTGGTAAGCTTCTAACCGAGCTAGATTTTTAAATGATTTCTAGTAAAATAAAAGCACAAAGTTAATTTAAAGAAAAATTGTAAAGATGTAATTGTGTAGGACTCGAGCGATAGCACAGTGGGTTTGCTTTGCACGCGGCCGACCTGGGTTCGATCCCGGCATCCCATATGGTCCCTTGAGCACAGCCATGAGTAATTCCTGAGCAGAACCAGAAGTAACCCCTGAGCATCACTGGGTATGACCCAAAAAGCAAAAAAATAAATAAACAAACAAATAAATAAATAAGATGTAATTGTATAGACCCATATTATTCTGATCTGTAGCCACTGAACATATATGGTTATTTAAGTGTGAATGAATTAAAATTGAATTGTCGATTCGGTTCCTCATTCACACTAGGCACCTCATTTACCCTAGTGAACCAGTGGCTTTCATAGTAAATACTGCAACTGTAGAACACTCCCACCCTCTTAGGAAGTTCTGGCCAACATTGCTTAGCTAGAGCTACAGTAATTAGGAATGATGTCTTTACTGTCCAGTATATGGTCTCTAGTCATATGTAGCATTGGACCCTGGAATTATGGACAGTAGGAATTGAAATGCTCCGTCAATATAAAATGTGTGGGATTTCAAAACCTTGATCACTTGATCACGTGATCACTTGACATCCCATTATTCATCTATTTGCTCGAGTGGGTGCCAGTGATATTTCCATTTGACCCTATCACATGCCAGTGTAGCCCAATGGCATCTGCTTGCTTCAGGAATACAAAGCGCCTCAAACCATTCATTTTCAACGAATGGTAAATTCAAAACCTTAGTGTGAATAAAGAGAAGTATGGCAATAATATTATACTTACAGAAATGTTGAAGTGATATTTTGGAATCGTTAGGGTTATATAAGATGCATTATTGAAATGAAGTCCCCGGTTCCTTTTTCTCCTTATTTAATGTTGTTCCAAGAACATTTTAAGTTACATGCGGCCTCATGTATTTTCTCCATACCTTTATACCTTTGCCCTTTAGTATAATGAGAGTTTGGGGTTTTGTTTTGTTTGGGGACCACATCCAGCAATGCTCAGAACTTACTCCCAGCATTGAACTTGGGAATTACTCCTGGCAGTGCTCCAGGACCGTATGAGATGCTGGGAAACACACCTAGGTTGACTGCTTCCTTTAGCTATTTGCCTGTCATGTTTCAATGGTGCCTCAGACTTGGATTTTGTCTGTGAAAAGAATTTGCCTTAATTCTATTGCAAGTAAACACTCTACTTACTATACTATCTTTCCAGACCCAACTTCAGAGTATTTTATCTTTTCTTCTCTTTCTATATCCATACTGCCCAGTACACTAATCATAAGTCACACATACTGTTTATTATTTTCTATTTGTATTATTTTTATTGATTGAGATTCTATGGCTTATAATAGTATTAGTAATGCTTTTATGCACATAAATCCCAACACCACACCCATAACCAGTGTACTCATCTCCCAATATATACGTTTTAATGGATTAAACTTCCAAAACATTAAACTTGAGCTCCTCAGTCTTAGCAGTCACAGGCATCTGACAGCTAACAAATTACACAACACCAGTGTTGATCTTATCACCATCAGGGGCAGTTCTACTGAGCAGAGCTGGTTCTGCTAAGTTCTCTATAGCTGTGGTGAAGAACAAGCGCCTACAGCTTGGGAAATGTTTTCAGGATGTTCTAACTCAGCAGCACACCCTCTCCCTACCTCCTCAACTCCTATTCCTTACCACCTGTTTGACCTGCTTATGCTCACCTCATGTCTCCTCTCCTGCAAGGGCTGTGGCGTTTATCTTCCTGAACACTTTCTTCCACCTCCCGTATGTACATGGTATTTAACACTGCACTTTATTGAATTAGTCACTCAGTAACTACTTGTCACAATACCGATTGGAGTGGCAAGTCCTAGTAAGTGATTAAAAAATATATGTATGTGACTTAGGCTTCAGGGGGATTATAAGGACTGTTAGTGGTAAAATTTATGAGAGAAAAGGCCTGGGGTTATGGCACTTCCCTTGGATGCAGCTAGACCCAGTTTAATCCCAAGCATGACAGGTTCATCCAATCTGGTTACAACCCCACTAGGGTTGCTGAATCATCACCAGCACCCCAGGACCTGAACAGCACTGTACCCTCAGACCCTTGCATTGAACCTCCAGCCTGGTTGGCCAAGAATCCTGGTGGATTGGGGAGAGAGGGGGAGGCCTCCTGAGCACCACTTGGGAGACTTACCTGGAAAAAATAGAGGGTCAAAACTAAGTTGCTAAAGAAGGAAGATGAATAAGGAGATACATAGGGGGAGTTGGGGAGCTTATGCCTGTCACCAAATCCTTCTGCTCATCCCACAGACCTCCCCCAGGCAGCAATGAGATCTTTTGCAAGGGGTGAAGAGAATGCACAAATTTCGGTACCAGCTTCGAAAATATACAAAGAAATCCAAGAAATCCCAAATACTATTGTGCACTAAACATGTGAACCCCGTGCACGAAATTGAAATGGCATAAAAATTAAGGGTCTGATGAGGAGAAAAAAAATGAAAAATGCCCTCTCCCTGGGCCAGCTGGTTTGAGTTTCATTTTATGGGCGCCATGTGAATTCCAGCGCCTTTGTTGAGTTAGCAGCAGAATCACACATTAGTTTTAAGGCTCCCTCTCGAATAGGAACATCATAATGCTTTTTAATTGGGGCTGATAAAAACCTAGCATTACTTGTAGGTTTCAGAGAGAAGCGAGTTGTGAAATTGGGTTTTCATTAAACCTAATGATGGAAAATTAAGTATAGTGCGTCTGGTGAAATGGGGGTGTAAAAAGGCATCACTTCTGCATTATGGGAGGTTAATAAGGGAATAGGTGAGGTAAGATACATTGGAAAAGAGAGCCCAACTAGTTGAATTAATAAACCTTGAAAATCCCTTGGTTCCGAGTCTTCATAGCATCATTAGCATCAGCGTTGACATTATTATGAATGTGACAGCAGTACAAGTTGTTATATCTCAAACACATTTATTTTTCATTCCAATGTTGGTTTTTGCTGACATCAAGCTTACAGTCTGTCTAGCAATGTGTTTAGGAAAATGTGCATATTGGTAGTTTTTTGGTTTGGAAAACATTTGATATCTCACAAAAAAATTGCCAGGTGCCTATTTCTAGGACGCTTCTGTTAGCCAGCCAGCTGGTCCCCAGGCAGCTTGGCCCCAGATCATCTGGGAGACTCTAGTTCTCTGAGGATTTCTGAGCCCCATTTGGTGGTTCATTCCTTGGGAGACCCAGAGCTCTTGGCAGAGCCTTGGGTGGCTCATCCTCTCCATCCCTCCACCCAGCAGGCTATCCCAGGAGTGGTCTGCCTGGAAGGAAGTTAGCTGCAATGACTAGGAAGAACACCTGCAAAAAAAAAGTGGTTTAAATGAATTTTTTAAAGGGTTTTAAGGAACTCTTAAAACCCTTCAGCAGCTTTGCACCATTGGGAAAGCCGAAGATTCTTGTGCATTCACAACCTTCTTAGACCAGCCTCACAGTAACTCTCAGTGCTTGGCTGCTGTCTCTTTCTTTGACCTCACCTGGTCTGGTTTCATCCTGGTGCTCCAGGGTGTTCCTCTTGACCACACAACTATTGTGGGTAGCATCCACATTGCTCCATATTCTGCCAGAATCCCTGACCCAGAGTGAGTCAGAGACTGGGGGTCAGTCCTCAGTGAGTCTGACTCCTGATTACATGGGCAAGAGAGGGAAAGGAAGTGGCCTTGCATGAGACCCTCCTCATTGCCAATCATCACCGAATTGCCAGTGAGGTCATGTCCCGGCTACCTAAAGTCCCAGAATGAGCAACTTTTTTTTCCTTATGTGCATTTGGGATGTCAGTGCTCATACTGCACCTGGAATCTTCTTCCCTGTGTCTCCAGACTCTTAAACTTTCTATTGATTCATGCATACTCCCCTTTCGTACTAAACCATGGTGAGGCTAATTCTATTTCACAGGGAAAATCTATGTCTGGGGCACCATTGTAACATGACAAGCAAATAGCTACAGGAAGCAGATTTTGGTGGGAGAAACAACTTTCTTAAAATCAGGACTATCTACTAAGCCTGCCGGTGAAGGAGTCTAGGCCTAGTGGGGTGCAGAGAGGAGCCACCTAATGCCCAAGATCATCTGTAAGAAAAATGGAGCTAGCACCTCTCATCTGTCCCCTGGGTCCAGGGCACACCAATGTCTCAAGTAGAAGGTTGTGGAAACCAATCCTGTTAGGTGCCATGGAAACAGACCCTGGGAAGGAGGCGGCAGTGCCTTCTGAGGAATTCAAATCCGGTCACCGCAAGTGTCGGGTGTCTGGTGTGGTCAGACTGATGGAGGCCACTGAGAACAACCCAGCATGTGTCACAGAGCTAACAGCAGTGTCCAGGTTTCCCATCAAGAAGAGATTTTCAAAGATGAGGCCCAGGACTCAAGCTGGGGGAGAGGGAACAGGGAAGACTGAAGGAAGTCATTCAGGCACCCCTGCCTGCACGATGCTGTTGGAGCCACATATTCAGTGGTAGGAAAACTAGACTGCAGGCAGGGGCTGCAGGGCCAGAGAAAGGGAATTGGACATGCAGAGCTGGGAGGCCGGGGCCCTGACTCCTGATGGGGAGTCTGCCACTGCCTCCAGTTCCTCCCCATGGGATGGACTCACAGAGAAGCCAGACCTGAGGAGAATGAGCCAGCAGATTATAACAAGTGGCTCTAGCGTCCAGCAACCTGAGGCCTCCCTGCCCATGTGGGAGGCGCCCCGGTGGCATTCCTTGCCTCTGACCCGTTAGACAGGAGGCGGCGGGCGCTACCTTCATTTAACCCTCCGGCCTCTGGCTGGCTGGGACTAGTGAGGGACTGTTCCCCGGAGAGCCTGGAGGAAAGGCTAACAGGCCCAGGAAGCCCACCTGGAGCTTGGGCTTTCCTGCATCAGCTTGAGCTTTGGAAGCAGGGATGAACCGGGTAATGAACTCTTGTGTGCATTCGTTTGGTCGATGAGATTTTTCAACTGCACCACAGCCACTCCAGGGGAGCAGCATGTGTTTGTCTGTTCCCATACAGTCTTAGCGCTGGGGTAGGTGGTGGGGAAGGGGGTGTCCTGAGATGTTTGCATCTGTGCATGCCAACTCCTGGTGAGGGGAGGAAGGGCATGCACAGATGCAAACATGAGGTGCAATCAGAGGTGCAAACAGAGATGCAAACAGAGGTGATGGTCCATTTCTGTTCTCTCTTTGAAGCAGATGGCAGCCGTGGGGAGCTATCCCAGCCCACCCTCACCATCCAGACACACCCCTACCGAGCCTGTGACCCCGTGGAGATGAGCTATCCCGGGACCAGTTCCAGCCGGCCATCCGGGTGGCTGACCTGCTGCAGCACATCACACAGATGAAGAGAGGCCAGGGCTATGGATTCAAGGAAGAGTACGAGGTAAGAGCATGGCCGCTGGTTGTGAAAACCCTGATGCTCAGAGTGTGGTCTCCAACTGGCAGCATCCACATCACTTGGGTGTGAGTTGGAAATGGACCCTCTCTGAGATCCCACCCAGATATGCTGAATCCGTTTGGATTCACACTTTTCCTTCAAGAGGAAGAAGGAATGGCTCAAACTCCCAGCCCGGTGTGGTAGAGCAGCCAGTACCTCTCCCTGCCTTGAATTTCTCAAAGGTTCACTTACTTCCCGTCACTTCTTGCCTCATAATCATGCTTCTGTTTTCTCTACCTAGTCCTGCCCCATTCCATTACCTAGACTCAGAGCCTGCTTCTCTCTCTCTCTTCCCTCTCTCTCCCCTCTTTCTCTCTCCTCTCTTTCTCTCTCCCCTCTTTCTTCTCCCCTCTCTTTCTCTCTCCCTCTTTCTCTCTCCCTCTCTCTCTCTCTCCATCTTTCTCTCTACCCTCTCTTTTCTCTCTCCTCTCTCTCTCCTCTGTCTCTCCCTCTCTTTTCTCCTTTCTCCTCTCCTCTCTCGTCCCTCTCTCCCTCACTCTTTCTCTCTTTCTCTGCCTCCCACCTTTCCTACAATTCAGAGTCTGCTCTCTCTCTCCCCCTCTCCCTCCTCTCTCACCCCACCTTCCCTGCAACTCTGCATCAGAAACCCCTCTTGTGCTCCCCAAATTATCCATAATGCAGATGGTTTGAGTAACAGAAAGCTCAGAGCAGAGCACTGGAAGTGCCTAAAATATCACCCCCTCTTCAAAGTTCTGGTCTCCTGTTTGTGTCTCCCCACTCTCCGCTCCAAAAAAACTCTTTCCTGTCCCCAAAGTACCCACCCCTTCTTTTCCTGCTTTTCAGCAGCAGGTAAATGAACTCCCACTCTCCCCTCATTTTATTATGCAGAACGTTTTTGCTTTCTTTTTCTCACTACTTTTGTTGTAGACCTTCCCCTATTAAAGTTCACCTTTTTCCAAACAAGAAAAATAGAAGAAATTTTTTCCTGATGTGTTTTTCTGTACCAAAAAGTATCCTGCTCCCACAGAAAAATCTTGCAACTTTCTGATGTGGGCCCCAAGCCAGCTGCAGCCAGCTTTGAAAAGATTTTCTCCCTTTTCTTTTCTTCTCTCTTTTCTCATCCTACCTTACCAATATATCTTTCACTCTTGTGTGCCAAGTCCTCAGTGCAAAATCATGCATTCATTTGTTTGGAATATTTTTCGCATGCAGCATGTGCCCCAAATACTCTGGGTTCCGTTTCATTGTGAGAAGTGAAAACACATCCACTCCTTGCACACTCGAACATTTTCATAATCCTGTCTAAGTTTATCTCTCCGACAATTTTCGGAGAAAGAGCTTACCCAGCAAGATTTCAGAAGCTGTGAGGTGATGAAATTTGTGCTAAACTGAGGACATCCAGACAGCTGGATTCCAGGACAACAAACTGTAGGCTCAGAGCATATCACTTTGCTACCTTATTTTAAAATGCTTTATTAGGCGAATGGAGAGTTTGGATAAGGTAATTTGAAAGGATCTGTCTTGATCCTTTGAAAATTTATGAGTGTACAAACCCTGATGGCATACGCCATGTTTAGCACATTTATGAGAGCAAAAGTGTTGTGTCAATGAATGTGAGTAATTAATTACCAATTTAGGAAAACCAGCAGTTAATTTCAAATATGCTCTAAGGAAAATAGAATTTTTCTTATGTTCAACCTATAAGATTTATTAGGATATTGTAATAAGAGTTAAAGCAAATGTCTTCATCCACCTCCTGGCCCTGGCTTCGTTTCCTCAGGCCTCTTTAAGTTTGCAATTGCAAGCTCTTTCAGTTTATGGGGACTAACGCCAGTGTGTGTGCTTATGAGAAGGAATAGAGGTATGTTTGGTGAGTGAATGTCAGCAGATGGTGCACTGTTGGTAAAAGTATGTTCACTACCATGATGGTCTAATAAGACATTGGTTGTGATATTGACTTTATTTTAAAGTTTCAAATAGCACTGAGAGAAACATGTGGTTTATCGGGAAGATGAATAAGTAGCCAAAGCCTGAGAAACGCTAAACATTTGTCAGCAGAACTTGTAAAACAAATGCAAATATGTTTGACCCTTTGGTACATTTACTTCTAGAATGTTAGTCTTAAAAGTGATAACACTTGTGTGGTTGAATCTGGTTTGATGTTTTAAGTTTGTTTTGTGTGTGTGTTCTTTTGCATTTTCCAAACTTTCTAACATGGGCATGAAGTTTTCTTATAGTAATGAGAAAAAAAAATGCATATTACTCTATTATTCAAACCTCAACCAGAAGGAACTCTAATCAGAAGAACTTTGTTTTCAAATTAGCTCAAAATATGTTAGTTGGTTAGCTGAAATACTTTAGTTCTAGTTAACATCATTTTTGATTAAGGAAAGTTAGAAATATTCCACAATTCCTATATGTGCTAGTTTGCCTTTCTGTACTATGACTGAATGTTCCTTTGATCGCCAATACTCCTATGATGTCTGAAATATAAACATTGAACATAAAAGTCACAAATCTACCAGATAGTGTCCTGTTGTAAACATGACGTTCCTGGGTCTCTAAATCTCCTCTCAAGCCTTCACACTCTAGGCTGTTTGTTGCCTCTTCCTCCTGCTATTTAAAAAACAAAGTGAATGAGTGGGCTTGACAAATCAACATAAAAGGGACCCCTCAGCTATAGCAATCTGGGCCTTCTAAAATTCAATTTAGCTGTACAATCACTTACAAATGTGTTCAATAAATATCTCTTGAGCATTTATTGTTCCCAAGGATTGTTCTAGACATTTGGGATTTTGTAGTGGAAAAAATAAAGGATCCCCAGATCGTCCATGAAGGATCCCTAGGCCCTTTAAAGCTTCTGTTTTAAAAGGCCTGGTGATCCTTATTTTATAGGTAAAATACCTATTGTATAGGTATTTTATATTTTACCTATTTTATAGGTAAAATAGGGAGTGAGAAATAAACTTTAAAGTTATTTTGCAATTGCTTAGTGTAATATGTTACACAAGTAATATAATATGTTACACAGTGAAAAATAATGTTTGCTGAGTTATAAACACTCCATTTTCAAGAAACATAAAATTATCACTTTGATGTGCTCACTGACTATCTCACTCAATAATTTGGATAGAGAACAATAGGGATGTCCTTCTCTGATCGAGTTAGCTGCAGCCTTGACTCAGAAGACTTCAAGGTTGTGTGCTAAAGTTACCTGAAAGTGTCTATGCTCACATGTCTTGTGACTGGTCATATCAGTTGATCTCTCAGTTGGCTGCTTCTGGTGACCTGGGTTTCTTCCAGTAAGGGAGCTTCAGAAGAGTTGTACTTCTTATCAGGATGCTCAGAACTCCATAGGTGGTCCTCCCAGGTAACAGGATGAAATCATATCACCCTTTGTGAGCTATTTTTTAATATCACACAGCATCCCTCTTACCACTTTCTCCCCATCCAAGTATTAACCAGGCCTGACCCTGCTTAGCTTCCGAGATTAGATGAGATTGGGCACATTCAAGATGGTATGGTCATAGACCCTCTTACCACTTTCTGTTGATGACATTTACCTATCTGAATTATGGAACAGTCAAATTAGACTCCGTGTTTGGATGGAGGGAAAATGAGTTGCAAGAATACAAAAGAAAATGAAAAGCAGTTGACACTGGAAAATATGATCTTTGGATAATAAAATCCTCCCAGTACCATTGGGAAAGAAATAATAGAGTAAGAAAGTCATGTGGTACATTTTAAGAACAAGAAGTGGAAAATTCTTATTGTAAAACAGAATGAAAGGATAGCCCTTCATCAAAAGATGAGATTGGAGCCTTACTTTGACCCATAGTAGAAGATACCTAGAGAGAGTTTCAGGTCAAGGGAGCAATACATCTGACATGGACAAAGAGGCTAAGAGGTGTGTATAGGTTTAGCAAGGAGTATCACTGTATCACTGTCTTCCCATCTTCACCATCGATTCCCATCATCATCATCAAGCAAATCTTCATTATTGATTTGCTCGAGCGGGCACCAGTAACATCTCCATATGTCCTGTCTCATGATAGTAGGGCCCAAGGGCATCTGCTTGCTCCAGGAACATAAAGAGCCTCAAACCATTCCATCAGGTCATGGGAATGAGTTATATAATTGTTACTGGTATTTGGCATATCAAATACGACATGGGTAGCTTGCCAGGCTCTGCCGTGTGGGTGGCATATTCTTGTAGTCACCTCTGATCTCCATTATTTTTTTTGATGAACCGCACTGCCACTTGCGGCTGCTAGCTGAGCTGTGATAGGCTCTTCTGCTGGGTGGAGTTCTGATGAGAGGGAAGTCTGGATGTGGAAAATGGTGGCCCTCATGGAGTTGGGGGGGTCATCTAGCTTCTTGTGAGGCTCTGCTGTGGTGGCGGGCCAGGGCTAGAACCCACCATCCCTCCCCCAATGCCTCATGAGTGGCTGGGCACAGGGAGAGCCGGTAGCAGCTCTGCCCCATGTTTGTCAGTCTCTGGATCAGCATACCTGGGCCAGACTTGAAAGGCTGCTGCAGGGTGGGTCTCAATGATTCGGGCTGTGATAGGCTCTTCTGCTGGGTGGAGGTCTGATGAGAGGGAAGTCTGGATGTGGAAAATGGCAGCCTTCATGGAGTGGGGGGGGGTCGCTTTGGCTTGTTACGAGGCTCTGCTGGGGTGCCATGCCAGGGCTCAAACCCCGCCTTCCTTCCCTGTGCCTCGTGAGTGGCTGGGCACAGGGAGAGCCAGTAGCAGCTCTGACCCATGTCTGTGAGTCTCTGGATCAGCATACCTGGGCCGGACTTGAAAGACTGCTGCAGGGTGGGTCTCGATGATTTGGGCTGTGATAGGCTCTTCTGCTGGGTGGAGTTCTGACGAGGGGGAAGTCTGGATGTGGAAAAGGCAGCCCTCATGGAGTGGGGGGGTCGTCTGGCTTGTTGCGAGGCTCTTCTGGGGTGGCAGGCCAGGGCTCAAACCGCCATCCCTCCCCCCTGTGCCTCATGAGTGGCTGGGCACAGGGAGAGCCAGTAGCAGCTCTGCCCCATGTCTGTGAATCTCTGGATCAGCATACCTGGGCCGGACTTGAAAGAGTTCTAAAAGTACATCTTTAGTACTAAAAGATGATACAGAAGAAATAAATGGGGGATCTGACATTAAAAAAATCAAGAAACTCTGACTGTGGCTCTGAAATGAATGAGTGAAATGAAAAGTCATCCAGAGTTTTAGAAAGTCAAGAGATAATTATCAAGATGGTTAATGTCATTAATTCAAAAAACTTAGACTACGTTGAGAATAGTCATGGGAAGACAAGAGTAAACATAAAATAGTTTGGAGGCCATTGTATTAATCCAGGTGAGCAATAATGGTGGCCAAGGCAGAGCGTGGAAGTGGAAGTGGTGAGAAGTGATAGGACTCTGATTATATTTTCAAAATAGAACTAACAGGATTTCTTAACACATAAGTATGGTGTGGGAGAAGAAAAGACTCAAGGGTGACTCCAAGGTTATTATCTGTGCTGCTGGACAGATGGTGTGCCCACCAACTGAGATGAAAAAGCTGCATGTAGAGTAGACTTAGAGGCAATGGAACAACTGGGAGTTAAATTTTGAATTTAGTATAATGTTTCTATTGCACATCTTAGAAAATGGAAAGCAGCTAGTCATGTACAAGAGTCTGGAATTTCAGATAGATGCTTGGTTTGTGCAGATAACGTTGGGACTCAGTGACACATAGGAAAGCACAAAAACCACAAAATCACACAAAAGCACTAATAAAGTGAATATAAACAGCAACAAGGAATCAAAACTGAGCCTCATAGAATTTCAACATGAAATTTTAAGCACTTTTTATAGGCCAGGCATTGTACTAGACACAAGGAATTGAGGAAGCATCATAGAGCCCCAATCTTCAGGAGAAATTCTAACATTTCTCAGAGATGGACATATAAACTAATCATTTTATTACCATATGTGGTCTCAAATGTCACACTCACCCTTGCTATATTTGGGGTATGTTAAGCCTAGCATAAGGACAAATGTCCAATGGTATCCAGACAGCATAAAGATTAAACCAGAGCTGAGGGGCTGGAGCAATAGCACAGTGGGTAGGGCATTTGCCTTTCATGTGGCCGACCTGGGCTCGATCCCTGGCATCCCATATGGTCCCCTGAGAACCACCAGGGAGTGATTCCTGAGTGAAGAGCCAGGAGTAACCCCTGAGCATTGCCGGGTGTGACCCAAAAGAAAAAGATAGATAGATAGACAGACAGACAGACAGACCAGAGCTGAAAATAGGAATAACTAAATGAAAGCAAGGAGGTGAATCTAGACAGACCTACTCGAATGTTCTTGATATGAAGATATGCAGAAGATGGCATTAAAAGAACCAGTAAAGAGTTGTTATCAGAACTGTGCAAGGAGAAACAGAGAGCTAGTAGAGCAGGTAAAGTGTTTTCGTTGCAAGTGGTTGACCTGGATTCATTCTCTGGAACCACATATGTTCCCCTGAGCATCACCAGTTGTGATCTCTGATCAAGAATCTAGGAGTAATCCCTGAGCACAGCTGAATATGGCCACAGCCCCACTCCCACAAAAAGAGGTTGTGGGAGAAGTCATGAATGGAAAATAGGCTGAAATCATCAGTTGGTGTGTACTGAGGCTAAAGGTCAGTAAGATATTTGCCAGGCTCTTGGACATTGTTCTTCTGGCTGCAAGGAGCCATTTAAGGGAATGGGATTTTTTAAAGATCTATTTACATTTTAGATACAACTCTCTGGCATAGATTAGAGCCGAAAGACCAGAGGCAGATAGGTGACTGAAACAGTAATTCAAGGGGAAAAAAATGAGATTGCCTGAACCAAGAGACTGGGCCGACAGCCCAGACGAGCCCACATACATTCTCTCATTGAGAGCCATAAAAATCAGTTTATTCTCTTTGGCATAAAACCCTGAGTCTCTCAATAAATATTTTAGCATCAATGACTTGAACTATTGTCCTGAACTGAAACTCACAATTCTTGGATTCAGATCTTGTCTCTTTCATTTAGCATCTAAGGCACCTTGGATAGGTTGCTCCCCCTCCCTGGGCCTAGATTTCCATGTTTATGCAATGAGGGCAAGGAGGTTGGTCAGAACGGTCCCAAGGACACTTCTGTGCATGGTATTTGGAAATCTAAGTAGGAAACAATTGTGCAGGACATCCGGGTCTCTTTCCTACTGATAATCCCACTATACCTCACCGCTAGAGCTCCTAGCCCTCATATTTATACCTAAAATCCTACAGTCATGATCAACCAGGTATTCTAAGTTCTTAAGTCCTAAGTACACATGAAACCTAAAGCAAATTAGCTGTACTTAATGTACAGATCTGAACTTAAAGACTGGCATTTTATTTTTACCTGAACATTCAGATTTCCTGGGGAGAGCTTAAAAACACTAATTCCATAGTCATCCTTCAGTCCGACTAAGTCAGAATCCCTGGAGATGGAATCAGAGAGTTTTGTTTTCTAAGCTCTACAAGTGATTCAAAGTTACTTTCAAGCTTGAGAAATATGGTGTAGGATGGGACCTCTCAAATATTTTCCATTTCTGAGCCCTTTCTGCCCAAGAAATCGTAACCCTGGATCTATCAGCATATAATATGGGTATACAAATAGAACAGTGACTGATAATAATGATAAATAATTGAATATATGAATAGCCCCTGCATCCAGTTATGACCTCACCTGGGGCCACAATCTACAGTTTTAGAAGCTAAGATCTATCAAGACCCAGAGAGTCCCCCATGCCTGCCCTACTTGTGCTCACATCAGCTCACCTGCCCACTTGTCCCTGGTTCCATCAGATACCCATGGAGGCCTGTGATGGCCCTTTGAATCTTTCCTACAGATGAAGCCCAGCCATGTTAAAGTTAGGAGCATGTTTCCTATGGTTTCGTCTGCAGAGTCTCCTCCCTACATCTGACTCCACCTAGTCCCAATTATTGAACTGTACCCAGTTGCAAAACCCTAAGCATAACAGCAAATGCTAATACATTTTGGCTGGAGGGTAGGGTTATCTATGTGTCCAGCATCCTCAACCATCACTATGGTAGCAAACCCTGGAGATGATAAGGGACAATAGGAAGAGGTACGATTGCAGTGAAGAGCAAGGGCGGTAAGCCTGTTAATCCCAGTCCAATTCAGTCCGTCTGTCATGTAATGAATGGAATGAGCCCAGTAGGGCAACCAGAAGGTATCTGGTTATTACAGTTCCATTAAGGCTATTTAAGGCAACATGGAACAGCTGTGAGGAATATGATGTAGCCTAATGAAGAGCAAACATTTGTTCATCTTGCAGCTCGAGGTGGAAATGCCATGTGTGGCTTTTAGAGAGGCCGGTACTGCCATCTTTCTCTCAGTTGTCTGTAGGCACTAGCAGAGGAGAACCAAGGAAGTGGAGGTGTCCACACCCCAACGCCCCTTCTAAGCCACAGGGCCAGAAGCAGAGTAGTCCTTTTGCTTCTCCAACCACTTTCTCCCCTCTGTTGTTTAAAGTCACAGAACATCCCACCTACAAAGTGCTAGCCCAGTCCTTCCATGTGTGAAGAATGATTCTGGGCATGGGTGTGAGGGATTGCTGGTGGTGCCTGAATCATGGAAGGGAGAATCCTGGTGGTTCTGTAATCTGGGAACTCAAAATGGCCAAGACACAAAACTTGGATCCACCTTGTTCGTTTGCTCATCCTCTTCCATGTTAAAATGAGGAGAAAGCAGTTCTTTTACAGAGGAGAACCAGACAACATTAGTGATTTCTATAGTGTCAGATTTGGATAATTATTGTAGTTATTTTTAAGTTGGTATGAGTTCATATAGGAAAGGTTACTTGATCACTCGCTTTCAGTATTTTTTTACCTTTCCATGGGTAGATCACTTTTTAATTCAATGAACAAAACTCTATATTTAATATGTGGACTTTTACCAACCAAGGGAGTACTTTTCAGGTGGCACCATTGAAAACCCTGACTGAAGATCAAGACAGGTTCTTGGTGTGTTTCTAACATGCTTGTGGATCGTGAAATAAGGCCGAGTCCCAGATTCACCCTCTGTGAGATGTTTGAGGACATAGCATGGACACCTAAAGATTAGTCATTCATGCTTTTACTTCATTTAGCCAAAACACTTATTAAGTAACTAGTGTGCAGCACATTTGGCGGAGCACTGGCAGTATTACAAATCTAAATCAAGAACATAAAGACTCTATTTTTAAGGAAATTTTTTAGAGCTGCAGAGAGTATCCAAATGCAACAGAACTTGCCTTTTATTTCTATCACTACATGGTCCCCAAAATAGTACCAGGTGTGATGCTGAAAGCCCTCTGTACCTCAGGCCCAAGCACCTAACTATCAGGCTGCTTTGGCAGTCCAAGTATTGCCAGTGGAGACCCCCAGGTTCCCAAGCACAGTTGGGTAGACCCCCCCCACCCAAATAAAAAAGTTGAGTAAGTGTTGCAGGACTCCTCCAGAGCCCCTTTCTCTACCCTGTGGAGATTTTTCCTGGTGATCTTGCTTAAAACATTAGCATATAAAAGACATTGGGTGAGGTGCTGGGAGAAATTACCTGAGGGCATTTGATCCTGCCAGGAGAAGTTTACATTTTGGCTTGCAGCTCCTCCCAGCTCTGCTGGGAGGTTTTGAATTTTTCATCTCTAGATAGCCCAGCCCAGAATGGGGCTGGGCTGGGCGGATTTCTGGCTATAAGATAAGCTGCAAGAAGAAAGAAGCTCTCTCTTTTTTCCCCTTTTTGCCATTTCGGCTTCACTTGGCTTTTGCTTCTCTGGCCTCTCCATTTCTCTGTTGGGCCTCAACACGTGGTGGCAGCCATCTTGGCCTGCACCTGGCTGGGGCCTAGCTGGGACCAGGAGTCGGAGGCTTTCCCTGCTCTTGGATTGTATATTGGAACCTGTAATAGAAAAGCCCTTTTTAAAACTGCATCGGATTCCTGAGTTTTCATCCATTCCTCGCCAGCTTCAGAGGTAGAAGGGAACTCGCTTCCCGGCACTGTTGGGGACCCGGCGGAGCTTCCCGACATCTGGCGCCCAATGTGGGGCACGAACCCACGACCCTGAGATTAAGAGTCTCATGCTCTACTGACTGAGCTAGCCGGGCGATGTCAGGGAGCTCCTCCGGGTCCCCAACAGTGCCAGGAAGCGAAGTTCCCTTCTACCTCTGAAGCCGGCAAGGAATGGATGAAAACTCAGGAATCATGCAGTTTTAAAAGGGCTTTTCTATTACAGGTTCCAATATACAATCCAAGAGCAGGGAAAGCTCCTCCGCCTTGCGCCCAGCTAGGCCCCAGCCAGGTGCAGGCCAAGATGGCTGCCACCACGTGTTGAGGCCCAACAGAGAAATGGAGAGGCCAGAGAAGCAAAAAGCCAAGTGAAGCCGAAAAAAAAGAGAGCTTCTTTCTTCTTGCAGCTTATCTTATAGCCAGAAATCCGCCACTTCTGCCCAGCCCATTCTGGGCTGGGCTATCTAGAGATGAAAATTCAAAACCCCCCAGCAGAGCTGGGAGGAGCTGCAAGCCAAATGTAAACTTCTCCTGGAAGGGTCAAATGCCCTCAGGTAATTTCTCCCAGCACCCTCACCCAATGTCTTTTATATGCTAATGTTTTGAGCAAGATCCACCAGGAAAAATCTCCACAGGGTAGAGAAAGGGGCTCTTAGAGGAGTCCTGCAACAAGTAAGTAAACTTGTGTTTTTTACCATGCCAGGTAATCCCACAGGAAAAAAATGCTTGTAGTCACTGAGTTAGGACAGCACAGGCTGAATGCAGGTTTTGTTATTATTTCCGACTTTCTGTCAGTCAGTACTGCCAAGATCAGTCAGAAGCATCTTGGAAGATGAAACACACTTGGTTGGGGAAAAGTGAAATTCAGGGTCAAGGAAAAGCAACCGTGACAGAGGGAACCTCATATACAGAAGTTAGAAAACATCAAAAAACTGAAAGGCTGTTAGTGTGCCAGCCCTTGGAAGAGGGACTGTGAGAAGAAAAAGAACAAGAAGATGCATTGGGAAGATACTGGGACTTCCTGAGCAGAATTAATGAGATAGCAATGATGGCCTCAGACAAGGGAGATTGGATGCCCTGAGACAGCCAGAAATTCAAGGGAAGGTGGAGACAGAGTGTGCCTGGTGGGAGAAGTCTATGGACTGGAAGGGATGAAGAATCCCTTGGTCACAGACCCAGAGCTGGAAGGAATACCCTGGCTGACCTTGTCTCCTGCTGTGGGACAATTGGTTTCTTAGAGGCAGGTGCAAGGATGGTTCTTCTCTTCCGGCTGCACTAGAAATTGTATAAGAAAACTGGGTTTCTTTGAATCAAAGACTATGTGATTTATATGAAATGATTAAGAATAAGTCCACCAATGGGCCTTAGAGATTGCTCCATAGGCTGGGCATATGCTTTGCATGCAGGAAACTAAGGTTGCATCCCCAGGACTGCATGCTTCCTAAGCTCTGGTGGGAGTAACCCCCAAACAGGAAGCTGGGAGTAGCCTGGAGCACTCCCAGGGTAGGGAACAAGAGAAAGAAATGGACAAGTCCATACAGAATTCAAGAGCACTCGGGTAGAGAACAAGAGAAAAAAGGACAAGTCCATACAGAAGTTTTGTTTGTTTTCAGGCCACATGCAGTAGTGCTCAGGTATTACTCCTGGATCCGCATTCAGGAATTACTCCTGGTGGTGCAGGGGGAGCTCATCTGAGGTTCCAGGGATGGAATTTTGTTTGGTCACACGCAAGACAAGCACCCTACTGCTGTGTTATCTCTCCAGTCCCATTCAGAATCCTTCTTTATTTATTTATTTTTATTTGCAATATATGTAATAATAAAATACTTGTACAGAATGTTCATCTAAATAATAAAGAGTCCAATGGTAGAGAAAAAATACCTCTCTTAGGTTATACAAATAATGCATTTAAATTACCAATAAACATATAACGATATTTAACAGGTATGCAATACAAACCAATGAAATTGAAATTTTTTAAACTAGCCATAGTGAGCCAGGCCCATATTATAGCTGGTAGGGTGCTTTATTTACAATCAATTGACCTGGGTTTAATTCCAAGAGCCACATGCAGTCCTGTGAGCCCTACCATAAGTTATTCCTGAGGACAGAGCTAGGAATAAGCCTGTGCACAGGTGGGTGTCAGAATTCTTTTTGTAAAAAGAAACTTCTTAGAAAAACACAATGATTTCACTTATCTCTGGTATATACAGTATTGGATTAGGAAATGTAGTAAATGTAGTACAGGGAAGATGCCTAGATGACCTCCTCCAGAGAGGAGGACACAGAAGGAGAGAAATAAAGGGGGAGAGAAGAGAACTGAAAGTAATGGGTGAATGGGCATTAGGATTTCAGTTCTGCTGGTGATACGGATGAGTGGTATAGTCACATATCCAAAACACAGACTCAACAAAACTGAAAACATAAGCTCTAAGCTGCAGTCACTGAGACTTTGTAATGTGCCTATCAAGTTGATGGGCGGGGGGGGTAGGATTGGAGTAGGAAGGAAATATGGGAACACTTGTGGAGGGAAGTTGAACTAGTGGTGGGATCGTGTTAAAAATATTATTTGCCTAAAACTCAACTGTCGAACGCTTTGTAAATCACAGTTCTCTAATTTTAAAAAATGGGTGAGGGGAATGACTTGGTCATTGAAGGAATTAAATAATTCATGGTTTCCAGTCCAAAAAATAAAAAAGAACCTGGATTGAGGAAAGAAAGGAATATAAAATGAGCAGCTCCATGGGCATGCTCTAGAAATACATGGTTACCTGCCTGCCCTCTCAGCCCAATCTTCCCAATGACATGATCTTTTCATTGCCCTGCTGGCCCGAAGCAGAGGTGTTCCAACGGAGTTTGAGTCAGACGTGGACCACTGAAATACAGAATGTGGAATATCTGATCTGCCTCATGTTTCCTCACCATGGCTCTTAGATACCTAACGAGGATAGCACCATTGCCTCCCCACCCTCGTTTAAAGGAGCCCCTGCAGTTTGGGATGGGGCCTCCTAAATGATGATTTGTTACTCTCCACGCAGACATGTTCTCAACTCTGCTGCCTTGATCAAAGCTTTGTCACAGACAAATGCCCCCATCCTGCCACGATTTGATTTTCTACTCAGTTCCCCAGAAGAACTCATGAATTACTGTCTATTTAGTGACATGGTGCACAATAATATTTGCTCTCTTGATGCCACTCTGAGTAGACACCATCCGTCATCCTCTCCTGTCTTCTCAGTCTACATTTTAAATTCCTATGGCACATGCTTTTCAGCACAGACTCAGGCACTGATTGAAAACTTGGTCTTTGCTGGGGTCAGCGCTGACTTGGACAGCACCTTGGAGAGAGATCAGAAAAGGTGCTCAGATTTAAGATTCTGAACCAGCACTTTCCAAGGGGCATTTGCTGGGTAGATACAGACAGATTCATGTCATGGCTTGCCTTAGACATACCATCCTGTTCAGCGCAGAACCATCCTGGATGGCTCTGAACACTAGCCAGCCAGCCCTATCCCTCAGGAATCCTGGGTATTTTCTAACCTATAGAAACCACCATTGATACCAGACTTTAGACCCACAAGTCTCAGGAAACTTGGGTTTTATGTCACTAGGGTGACCAACTTTCTCCCAGTCTGCCCAGGCTAGTTAAAATTATGGAAGGGGGATAGAAAATTTGGGATCCACACTTAGTAGAGCTTGGGAGCTGCCCCTGACCCTTTGCTTGAAAGTTGCTCCCAACAGTGCTCAGGAGAACCATATGATGCTGAGGACAGAACTAGTGTCAACCTCATGCAGAGGGAATGCCTTAATTTCTGTGCTATGCCTCTATCCCTGGTCTCAGCTTTAAAATGGATTGTGGTACCCCCAGAAACCCCAGTGGTTTGAGAACGGATGTCACAGGAGCCCCATCTATGCTCCTGTGACAAAACTGAAGCTTGTGAACAAAGGAGAGCAGAGAGCAAATTCTAGGAGTGAGCTTGGTCCGAGGGAGGGGAACTGGAGATCAGAGCCTAAAGGTTTAACTGGCAGAGACGCAGTCACGGCTCATGTTGGCTGGGTAGGAGAGGTGTTTGATCATTTATTCTAACTTGAATGGTGCTTCTTTCTTTGTGTTTTGATGTCATGGTGGAGTGGGCTTGTTTTTGTCTGACTCCATTTGGATCATGGCAGAGTCTTCTATTTTTGCACTCTGTTAATTCATGGCAACTCTATAGAAGAATCTCCAAGCCCAGTTTTTAGGGCCCAGCCAGCTCCTAGAAGTCGGGGCTGTTATTTTTTGCTTAGATAGCACCTACTCCAAGAGTCCCACCCAACCCACCCTAAAGTAGCCCCTGATCCCTAACCACTGTTTTCTCTTGACACACTGGCTCTTGCCTTTCTCGTTATGAATCATAAAGTTTCTATTAGTTTGGGTCTCTGCACCTTTCACCAAAGACCATCAAGGCATGACTGAGGTCCTGTATGCTGTATGCATAGTTGTTATTCTAGAACGTGGACACTGATTGGGAAAACAGGGAAGGCAAGAGGTGGGAAGGAGGGAAACAGACTTGTTCAGTCTGTTTTCAAATATTCCCATTCTGTTTCTGCATCTCACTATGCTATTTTCATGAGTGAGGAAAGCGATTCTCTTCCAAGATCCACATCTGACTTGTGTGGATCTTGTACATGTCACAAGCTCTGTACATGCCACAGCTCAATCATGCAGGGATAGAAACAGTCCCTAAAGGCATGTTTTCGGACCAAAAATGGGGAGCTTTAGCCAAGCAATACTGTTGAAAGTAGGAAATGTTTTCACACTCAGAGAAGAGTGTAAAAGATAGAGCTCCAATGTTCAAAGGAAGAGAGAACGAGGAAAGGAAACCGGAGATTGATAATGGATGAATATAATGAGATGGCAATTTTGGTTTCAAAAAGAATGTGATTAGCTCCTAATGACTGCCACCATTCCCTGGTCAATCTACTGTAACTAGCCACTAATGTAAAAATAATGCCCCTCGGCTGGCTCACTTTGAAGCTAGAGATGAGTTTCCCTTTCATACTTTTACCCCCTTGTGGTTTTTTTCCTTCAAGAGATTATCCCCTATTAGATTGCAGCTCCCTAAAAAGGGAAATGGATGTGTGATCAAAGGCTGTCAATTAGGGGTCATTATCACTCACTCCTGGGTGCCTCTATTAGGCTGTCTTTGCTGCCTCTGTCAACATCAACAGGACACCCCACATACACATTCTCCATCAGTATTTCCCCCTCTAGGGAGACATGAGGAATCCAAGAGCTCTGCTTAGGCTAGGTCTGCTTTGGTTCCCCCATGGGGAAGACACAACTGATTTGTTTAGTCGAGGAATTTTCAAAAGCTCTCTGCATGCTGGGTGTGTCCTAGAAGACATAAACTGGATATTGAGAAATTTTGCAAGTTGTGGCATTTAAGGATATGGGGCAGGCAGGAACATAATGAGGTGATTGTTAGTGTCACTTCCACCTCTGAGATGTCAGGATCTTGACTTCTGCATGCACAGGCGTTTCTGCCCCCATAAGTTTTTCTTCCATCTACCCATCCATCCATTCAATCATTCATAAGCACATTTTCAATACAAAGCCAATTTGGGGTTCTGGATAGATGAACAGCAGTGAATACACTGCAATACTTTCCAGACATTTCTCATTCCTAAGTTCATCAATAAGTGCTATATTTAGAGGTGACTACAAGAGTATGCCACCCACACGACAAGCCTGGCAAGCTGCCCATGTCGTATTTGATATGCCAAATACCAGTAACAATTATGTTAGGTTATTCCCATGACCTAATATAATGGTTTGAGGCTCTTTATGTTCCTGGAGCGAGAGATGCCCTTGGGCTCTACTAGCATGAGACAGTACTTATGAAGATGTTACTGGAGCCCACTCAAGCAAATTGATGATGAACGGGAAGATAGTGATAGTGATAGTGAAGTTGGGAGGTGAGATATTCACATGGTCAGATTTGTAAGAAGTCCCTTAGTAACAGAAGTAATTGGTGATTGCCTCTACCTGGGGGAGAAGTAGGGTGGTGACAGATTAGTGGGAAGGTAGATATAGAAGAGAAGATCCCTTAAGTCAGGTTTTAAAGAATCCACAGGAGTTTTTCAAGTAAATGCAGGTGGAAGAGAATTTCAGGCATGTCTCACATCTTTTCTCAAACATTTGAAAGATCTGAGATTGTCTGTAGCATTGCACTGTTTTCCATCCTTAGACTGTGGATAAAAGGGCAAGGCTGGAGGGGCTGGGATGAAGTCACTGAGGACCTTGTGCTAAAGAATTTGGAATTTATCCTGAAGGCAATGGCATGGGGAGTAACTGGGTCCTATTCACATTTTAGAAAGATCTCTCTGATTACAGTGGAGAATGGAGTGGAGGGGACAAAACCAAAGCAAGAGAAACCCGTGAGGAGACTCGTGGGAAAGTGTTTCTCCAGGTAAACTCACTGTTTGCAAGAATCATAGCTGCACATTCGACTAGCCTGCAGAGCTTAAACACTGCTGATACTGTGGCCAGAAAATCTTGCTAGATTGGTCTGGGGTGGAAAGTGGCTTGGCCAGTATTAAAGCTTCCCCCAATGATTCCAAGGTGCAGCTCTACTGAAACCTTAAGCTAACTGTAACCTAAACCCTGGCATATAGGTACTCAACAGATTGTTTTCCAATATGGAGTGTGAACAGTCCAATATGCCCCATTCTTAGATTCAGCTCATCTGAAGGGGCTTATGTTTGAATGAGTATTGGGTTTTGGCCACAGAGGGTTCCAGGTAGCAAATCCACCCCAGCTTAAACATTCAAAAGAGCAGCAAGACACTGCAATAGTGTGCCCCAACCTTACAGGGACAGGCTTCCCTGGCAGGGGCACCCTAAAAGAACTGGAATTCCTGGCTGGGGTGGAAGATAGAGGCCAGGGGGCTAGAATCTGAGTTACATCCAAAATCAAGAATCATTTTCCATCTAGAGAGGCTCTACATGGGTGACCAGAGGGATGCAGGGCCATTTCATAATTGGAACTAAGAAGAGGAGAGCGGACAAACCGGCCTTCTGCTGGCACACTGAACACTATTTTCCCTGGCTCCATGGCATCTTGATTTATATCAGGGTCTGATGGCCAAACCAAGTAGCTTTGTTTTGCTTCTACTTTAGGGAGCCTGTCTCAGGTTTTCATGAACATATAGAGATCCAGTGCCTATCAGCTGAGATCTGGAATGATATCACCCCAGTCTAAAATGATATGATTCCAGTCTAAAACCCTGGGGAGGAGTACACTGGAGAACAGAACTCTGCCCAGGATGTCTAGACATGGGCTCCTAGCCCATCTCCATTCAGTCTGAAGTGGCCGCATCTCAGAATAGGCCACAGTTACTTCCTGCTATATGGAAAAGCACTATATGGAAAAGGATGATAGCTGTATCTAAAATAAAGGTCACAAATTATACCAGGCTAAGTCCATCTATCGCTTCTCTTAGTAAAGAGCCTAACTGGAACACTAACCATTTCCTTTGTATGCTTTTTGTCTCTGATGGAGTCAGTGAGGTTGAGAATAAGGAGTTCCAGCAGAGATTGGCTGATTTACAAAGTCCAAACTGCCCTTTTCTGGCCCATCACTTAAGTTTGCCAGTGCCTGCTTAGAAGAAGATGCTTCCAGGTTGACTCAGCACAAGGAATACTGGAAACAAGAAAAGAGTCTCAGGCAAGGCTGAGCTTTCCATCCAGTGAAACTGCCTGCCTGTGAACTACTGAATGACAGCTTGACCTTCCAATCAGGTTACAAACTCCCCTTGCCAGAGGAGACCGGACCCACCTAGGAATAGAAAAAATAAATGCAAGGCTGGTATCTCACGAGGAGGTGAAACTTCTCTCCTCTGCACTACAGAGCAAGTCTTTTGTAGACTGAAACTGTTGGCAATTCAGTCTTAGAAACACGCAGGAGCCGTGAGTGGGTGTTTCAGGCTCTTCCACCTGAAGCAATCATTAGAGCAGGGTCTTACCGTCCTGTTCCTGCAGCTTTCCTAAAGCTGTTCTTATCTAATTCATTGTCCCACTTCCATCTCTCTGAGAACTGCCACCCTTCCATTGCTCTGAGCTGGCTGTACCCTCTCCCTGCATTTCTGTAACACTTGGCTCTTACCTGTCCAAAGTCCCCATGTTGTTTACTTGTCTGCTCCTCTTAAACTAATGCCTCATCTTCCCCTCCTCCAGAAGGACCTTGGACCCTGCATTCAAACTCCCACTCAGCATCTCAGCTTGGATCCTAAGAATCATCTTAAACATGGCAGCAGCTATTGCAGTTTAGGATGCATTAAGAAGCAAAAGATACTCAGTTAGGACTTGGTGCTGCCCTGAGCCCCTCACACAGAAGACACTTAATTCCCACTTCTCCAGTTCTCCTTCTTGTCCATCTCAACAAAGGACAGGATCCCCTGTTATCTCAGTTCTGCAGCTCCATGGTCTCTCTCTCTCTCTCTCTCTTTCTTTCATAGTTCATTTCTCCAGTACAGGTGTTGCTGCCTGTCCATGTCCCTTTGTGCCCACCCAGTGCCAGTGTCTTGGAAATGCCATGGCCTTTGTCCTGAGAGCTTCCTTTGAAGTAAACAATAATACAACTGTCTTGCCTCCAGATCTTGCAACTGTGTAGCTCAATTTCCTAATGGTTTTCTCCAGCTCTGGGCCAGAGAAGTAGAACAGTGGGTAGGCCACTTGCTTTGTGCATGGTAGACCCAGGTTTTAAACCTGGTACTCCATATGGTCCACCAAGCCCTATCAGGAGTTATCCCTGAGTGCAGAGCTAGGAAAAAACTCTGAGCACCACCAGGTATGTCCTCAAATCAAACAAAAATGTTTGTTCTCAACTGAAGAAATAGTTGAGAACTGGTAGATAAATATCCCAGCTCCCTCCTTCCACTGATAGCACAGCTCTAAGGCCTGAGCTGGCTCATGGTTTCCAGCCACAGGAAGAGTGGAAACCTGCTCAATATTATGTTTTATTGATTTCCTTTCCCTGTTTGTCGCACCATCTCCACTCTCCCACCAAGCTTTTTAGGATGCTTTCCAAATCAGCTGCTTGGACTCAGATCCTTGTTTCTGAGTCTGCTTCTGGGGAACCAAAGTCAGTACTATGCAGCTGAGCAGTCTTAAGCACAATCACTTCTTGCTACATCCATGGCCACCATCTGGTACAGGGGTGCCAAGTACCTGCCCTCTTGCCTGGACTATTGCAATCACTTCCCACCTGACCACTCCATCTCTTCCATAACCTGTCTGTATTACCTATCTTCCCATTGTTCATCGATTTGCTGGAGCAGGCACCAGTAACAACTCCATTCGTCGGGAATGAGGTCCATTATTGTTACTGTTTTGGCATATTGAATACACCATGGGTAGCTTGCCAGGCTCTGCCGTGGCACTGGGTTCATCCCTGGGGGCCCAGTCCTTTTCTATGTCAGACCATCAACCATCCAGGGTCCACGAGGCAGAGCCCTGAGGGGTGGAGACAAGCCTGTCTCCAGCTCTGCCACCTGCTGACACAGCAGGGCACTGCAGTCAAACCTGCAACACCTTGAGTGGCAGGTAAGAGGTCCATCTCTTCCATCTCTTCCATGGACATCTTAAATCCCTTACCCCTTCAAGAGCTGAGATGAACTTTGTGAAATATTAATGAGTTAAGTCTCCTGTTTAGTACTCTCCTATGGTTTCCCATCATATTTAGTATAAGAGGCGGCATGTTCCCATGAACCATCATCACACTCTCCCAGACTCTCCTGCCTTTACCAGCTCCCATCTGTCATCTGAAAAATTCTGTCTCCCATCACCACCTTTTTTACCCTGCTTTATAGCAAGATATACATTTTTTTGGGGCCACAGAGCTAGTACAATGAATAGGATGCTTGCCTTGCATGCGCCAACCCAGATTTAATCCTTGACATCCCATATAGTCACCGGAGCCTTGCCAAGAGTGATCCCTGAGCACAGAGCCAGGAGTAAACCCTGGGCACACCTGGGTATGGCCCCAAAACAACAAAAAAGAAATAAAGTTATGTACATTGCTTATTCACTTGTATCTCCCAGGTGACTAGATGCTCAGAAGGCATATGTCTATTTCTTTCGTGACTGAAACAGCACCAAACACACATTAGGGGCATACTAAGTATCTGTTCAGAATGAACAAATGAATGAATGACTGCTCTATGGGACCAGAGTTGAGTTCATGGCACACAGAGAAGAATTGATCATTTTGAGTCAGTGGGCAAGAAATGAAGTTCATGAAGAGGCTGAGTCTCTTGCCCAAGCCCCCACAGAAAACATGTAGTCCCCTTATACTTGGTCCATTACAGTGACTCTGATGGCCCTCATTAGCTCATGTATACCTGGATAAACTTCTGTTCAGACAATCCTAATTGTCATGTCTTTTTTTTCCTAGGCTTTGCCAGAGGGACAGACAGCTTCATGGGACACAGCCAAAGAGGACGAAAACCGCAATAAGAATCGATATGGGAACATTATATCCTGTAGGTGTCCTGCTGGCAGGGTTCCAGCCTTCTGGGCCTGTGTATGGGGACAAAGTCAAAACTGTTATTCCCCTGAAATACCTTGTTTCCTGTTTGGGTCCATGTGATGAGCATGGTAATAGTTCGCCTCCCTCTCAAATCTGGCCTAAATGAGAGCCTGATCTCAGCTGGAGGGGGCATGGAGGTCCGGGCAGATCCAGAAAATCTCTGAAGCAGGCTGGCATTGCCCACTCACAGATTTCTCAGATAGGAAGGAAACAACAGCCCAACGGTACTTCTGTGCTCCAGGAATCCAACGCACAAGAGTACCTGAGCAGCAATGAATGATAAGGAGCAAAGGTCCATCCTCATGAGAGTAGTGAGGGAGGGCTGAAACATCTAGGCAATAAAGTAATTAATGCTACACCACGACTAATACTCAGAAGGAGCCAGAAACTACAGCCTGAGTGGGACAGTTTGGGGTAGTGGCCAGCTCCGTGCTCATAGGACCTGAAGCTACCCTAATATCAGTCTTCAGGGCATGACAACTTCCCCACATTTAGAGAACAGGGCACACACTGAAGCTCTAGGGTTCAGTGCTCAGAACTGACTCCAGGCAGTGCTTAGGAGATGATATGCAGAACTAAAGATTGAGCTGAGAGGAACCTCATGCAAGGCAAACATTGTAACCTCTGCACAATTTCTCTAGCCCCATTTTCCCCAGATTTTATTGATTGTGTAACAGATCTTCCAAGTCCCACCACTCAGGGCTTGCTTTGGCCCAAGCACTCGTAGCATGGAGCCTAAAAGAGGAGCGCATGTCCAGGGGCCACATCTATGCAATGAACTCACCTTAGGCTATGCAGTGAACGCTGCCACTTCTGCAGACTCCTGGGTGTCAGTTTGATGCAGGTAAAGCTACAGAGTGATTAGAATCCTCCAGAGTCGGACTGGACTGTCTGGGCTTGTCTCCCAGCCGTAGCGGTATGGACAAGTTATATGATGTCTGCAAACTTCACATTTTGTGTGTCTCCTGACCTCATCTCTAAAATATTAATAGTGCTAAGGTGGAAGTCACTGAGGAATTCCATAGGCCATGGGTGTAGGGTCAGGCACCCCCTCTTAGACATAGAATTAACCTCTCAGAGTCACACATCAGCAGGTCACTAAAACATCTCACCTTCTCCAAACCAGAATTCATAGTCTCTCCCCATCCCACCCCAACCTGGCAAAAGGAGGAAGGCCTTGAAATAAACCAGATTGGGGTACAGTGGGAGAGGAGGGGCCTTGAGAGAATGTCTCATTTGAATGATCACTGAGTTGCTGATGGGAAGGTTTGATTTCACAGGGAGGAGCTGGCCGTCACAGGGTTGCTGTAGAGGTTTCAGCCAGGGGTGCTGAGGCCCAGAGAGGCAAGAACCCATTCTGTTTTGTTTTGTATTGTTTGGGGGCCACAGTCAGTGATACTCAGGGGTTATTCCTGGCACTGCACTTGGGAATAACTCCTGGTAGTGCTCAGGAGACTATTCAGGATGCCAGGGATCAAACCTGGGTGGGTCTCTTGCAGGGCAAGTGCCCAACATGCTCTACTCTTTTTCCAGTCCAAGAAACCCATTGTTGTGTGGGGTTGGCCCACAGTACTGAGTTAGGGGGGATATGTAGAATGACCTTGAACTTGATACTTAACACTGCCAGATATTAGCAAGTACAGCCTTGAAGGTGATACAATATATACAGAGAACATGGTTAGCGCTCATGAGATGCTGAGTACACAGGGTGATGAGAACAGGAGGCATTGGAGCCTTAATATCTCTGAATATAACCAGTCTGGACCTGTGACATCTCTTTAACTCAGTCTCAACACAGGTAACCCAGTGCATCCAGGAAAAAAAAGAGAAAGGAGCAGAAATTTAAAAAAAAGACCCTGACAAAGAAATTATTTCTAGCACACTTCAATGATTTGTTTTGTTGAACTGTCTAGAAATTGCCTAAAGGGAAAATATTGGGAGGAAAAAGCTCAAGATCCATGCAGTTTGGAAAGAAAGAAAGAAGCAGAAGTTCTAGTTTTGCTGTTTCCTGTGCTGATTTAGGAATAGACAATGAATGGCAGAATTCATCCAAAAATGTATTTGGTCTCTTGGAAGGTGGAATGCAGAGAGCAAGAGGAGTGTCAGGAGGAGATACTCGGTTAGGAAATGTGTATTCAGACCTGTGATGTGGGAAAGTTCCTTCCAACCAGGCCCTGGCTGGACACTGGGACCCTCAGTCTTTGCTCCTAGGAATACGGGTTCAGGATATAGGAGGTTACTGTCATCCCTGAGAGTACAGTAGTCTAAACTACCTGGTCATTTGTCGGTCCCTTTTCTCAGACTGGGACTTCAGGGCAAGTGGCAAAGTGCAGCTGGGAGGAATTGACTGTTTATGTTAAACTGTGTCTCCTCTCTAAAGGTCATCTACTATCTCTTCCTCAGTCTGGTGCAGAATAAGATAAAATGTAGGACTGGAGCTCAGTGAACACAGCAGATAGACCCCACCTCCCGAGAGACCGGGATGTACATGATTGGGTCAGGGATTGGGCCAAAGTCCAGGCCCAATGGAAAGAAGTTCAGCTGTCTGTCCTGGACCCCCTGCACTTCACCCAGACCCTCAGCACTCAGCAGGACTTCCTTAGAACATGAATTGGATCACGTCATTTTCCTGCTGAAACTCTTTCAACCAGATGCCCTTTACTCTTATGCATTCCTTATCCAAGAATCCTGAGCTGCCTCTAGTCTCAATCCAAACTTCCCTCTCTCTCTGCCAGTCTCCTCTCTGCAGCCACACTGGCCTCCATCTGGCCCGTGGAGTTACCTATCAAAGTGCCACGGGGCCTTTGCATATTCTACTCTTCTAACAACGTGCCCTTCCTGGCCCTCTTTGGTGTCCTAAGTGCTACTCTGTTACTAATTCTTCATCTCTTAGCATAATCTCTTCGCCAGGGATTATTTAGAGTCTATGAATTGAATGCAAGTTCCAGTTTACACTTGCATTGTACTCTTGGAACACAAAGCTTGTCTTCTATGACCTTGTTCTTAATGTGAACTGAGAGGAGAAACTTGTGTGATGCTTCATAGGCGTCCCATTATCCTCACCCCAGTAGATGCTCTGTGAAAAGCAGGGCGGTGGTCACCCTGCACTTATATCCCCCAATTTAGCATACAGCTAGCAATAAAGAGGAGCTGTGATGGAATGGAATGTTGCAATAGAGGAACTGAGTCCCAGCAAGACCCCAAAGGCTACAGGGGGGGTGACTCTCCCACTGACTCCCCAGTAAAAAGCAAAAAGACTGGATGGAAGAAGGCTAGATAGAGATGTTGCTTGGAACATGATTTTTCTTCAGGAGGTAGAAACTGGAACTGTAGGCAGAGAGCAGAAGGGGGGAGGGAACGGGTGACAAGGACGTTCCCAGTTCTCTGAAAAGACACAATTGAGGCTTAGAGAACAGAGATGGGGATGAGAACTCATGGCAAGGATGGCAGCAGATGTTGTCTATCCCCCAATCTCATCCACATGGTCTCTGCTGGGACTGTGGGCTGACCAGGCAGGTGGACAGGCTAGGGTCATCCAACAACTGCCATCATAGAGCCCTCAGTCTCCATCATTGGCCCTTCCCTTTCATAATCCTAAGAAAGTAGGGCCCTGGGCTGTGTGTTTTCTGCCCTATCAATATGTCTTGAGAACTTCCTCCAGAGTTGGGCTGAATCCTTGATTCACCCACATGGCTGCGCCCATCACCTGCCCCAACACCCCTTTCTCCCCCCATGAAACAGCTCAGCTCTTCTCCCCACCCTTCCCCACACTAGGGTGGATTCTGTACCTTTTCCGAGTTTCTGTATCAGCCTACATGGGCCTCCCCTCCACACCCATAATAACAGACTTGAGAATGCTTTGGGCCTCTCTCATCCCCATCAGCACTACAACTGGGGTCCTCTTCTCTTGTTTTAACTGCTTGCAATAATTCTCCTTTATATCACTTCCAGGGAAGCCCAAAGGAGGCATGAGGTACTCAAGCACCTTATGACAACACCTTGAGGGGTTTCAACCTGCATCTTCTTTCTGATTCAAGGACAGCAAGAGTGGGGGCGGGGGATTAGGGAAAGTTGGTACAGGGCCCAGAAAGGCTAAAGAGGACCAAGAAAAAAAATGAAATGGCTGCAATTCAAATTAAAGAAAAAGGAGAGAAACAGCCTCAGGACTAGAAAGTGTCCCTGCCCTTGTCTGTGTCCCTCCCCAAGGCAAGGCTGTGGTGGCTTGATAAATGGAAATATTCTCAGCACAAGAAGCAACCGGTGTGATTAGCATCTTAAGGAACCCAGAGCAGGAGGAGGCTGGAGGGGAGGACAAAGGCCCAGGCCAGGGAGAACAGAAAAGATGAAAGGGAAAGAGTGGGAGAGGGGGATCGCCAGCCAATGAAACAATGAAGGAGGACCCTTGGCTAAATAAGCCCTTTCTTCCACTGTGATGTTATTTAGAATTCAGTAATAGAGACAGTGGGGTTTCCAGGGAGTGGAAATGGAAAGGAAGCAAATGGAAAGGAGAGGAAATGAATGGGAGAGACAGAACAAAGAGTTCTTTGCTTTCAAGTAGCTCTGGGGCAGCCGTTCACAAGGGGGACACTTCAAGCATGCTAAAGCACCTGTGGAGTAAATTCTGCAGGTTGCTTTCTGGACTGGCAGGAGGAAGCTACACTCAGAGGACACGATTCTCTGGGATCAGTCAAGGTCCCCATAGGAAACAGGTGGGACTGTCCCTTAGGATGATTTGAGAACTTAGTCAAGAGACTGTTTATGAAGGTGTGAACCAGGTGCGGTGAGATTAACAGGAAAAGTGTTATCGCCAGACTAAATGGGCCAGGGCTAGGTTACCAGATTCTGGATAAAGAGACCACCTGACCGGATGTGACCCTTATTGGGGGGGGTTGTCAAATGGCCCATGGTGACTCAAACAAAGAGGCTCATTCTTAACTCCATATTCCTGGCCTGCCATATCAGAGATGCTAACATGGGGCTCAGCCCTTACGCTTTAAACAGCCCCCAAGTGATTCTGGTGCACACCTCAGTTTAAGAACTGCCCACCTGTCCACAGAGATGACTCCTGAAAGAGGGGACCAGGTGCAGAAGGCTGGAGAGAGGGTCTGGGGAGCAAAGTTGAGATCTGGACATTTTCTTCCCTTTTTAAAATTTGCTTCCTGCCTCTCAAGGTGTTGCAGGTGTGGCTGTGATGCCCAGCTGCGTCAGCAGGTGGCAGACAGGAGACGACAGGCTTGTCTATACCCAAGGCTCTGCTCTGTGGGCCCTGGATGGTTGATGACCTGACATAGAAAAAGACTGGTCCCTGGGCCAGAGCAATAAATAGTCTAGCGGGTAGGGTGTTTACCTTGCACACGGCCAGCCCATGCCGGCCCGGGTTCCTTCCCTGGCATCCCATATGATCCCCCGAGCACCACCAGGAGTAATTCCTGAGTGCAGAGCCAGGAGAACCCCCTGAGCATTGCCGGGTGTGACCCAAAAAAGCAAAAAAAAAAAAAAAAGACTGGTCACCCTGGGATGAACCCAGAGCCATGGCAGAGCCTGGCAAGCTACCCATGGTGTATTCGTTATGACAAAACAGTAACAATAATAGACCTCGTTCCCAACAAATGGAGACGTTACTAGCACCCACTTGAGCAAATCCATGAACAACAGGAAGATAAGTGACAAGTGATTTAAAAGTTGCTTATTTGCGTTTTTGATTTGGGGGCCATACCTTGCAGTGCTCAGGGCTAAATCCTGACTTTGTACTCAGGAATCACTCCTGGCGGGCTAAGGAGAACATATGGGAATTGAACCCAGTTTAGCTGCATGTAAGGCAAATGCCCTACCTACTGTACTACTGCTCCAGCCCCTGGACATTTTATTTATCCCTAACTAAGCCAACTTGCTCAGGCACTGAGCAAGACTTGGAGTCAAGCTGACCACATTCTACTCTCAGTTCTGCCCTTTATTTTGTACATGACCTGTAGTTAGATCACTTCATCTCTCTGACCTGCAGTTTCTCATGAAGCTAAAGGCACATAAACATAGAATTCAGAAGAGGGTGTGTAAATGAGACCAAATAACATTGATCTTGTCTCAGCATTCACGTGAAGGGTGAGAGCTGGAGAAGCCCTACCCCACGTCCATAGCCATTCTGCAGGACAGCCTCTACCAGAGCACTGGGCTCTGATAGATGGCAGCCTCTACCCTGCCAGCCACCAAGGAGTCTCTCGGCTTAGAGACACATCCTTTATCCCAGGATAGAGGGTGCTGAACTCATAGCAGAAGTCCGACTAGAATAAGCTCTCCGGGCTTTTTCTCGTGTCCAAAGAGGAACTCAGATACAAGCAAATCCAGATCTTTTTTCTTTTTCACAATAGTTTCTCAGCTGATTTCTGAGGAAAGAGCTGAAATGATAGACTTGTCATTTGACTGAAATATTACCCTTCTCCTTACTTTTCACTTCCATTGTGCCTTGCTATCTTGGCAAATGGCCCTGACCTGGGCCTTACAGACCAATCCTGGGGTAGAAATCATCAGAAACCTGTTCTGGCAGATGGGATTCTCTCTGCTACTGCAGGGTGGACCGGAAGTTAATTGCACAGAGCAGCCCTGAACCAATGACTCTTGAGAATGAATGAATGAATGAATGAATGAATGAATGAATGAATGTTCTAGCCTGGAGTGCATGTCTACTCTATCTTCCGATGTTCCCTATCAGGATTAAGCTCTAATATTAAGAGTGAGCTTCTTAATGCCCTGCCTCTTGTTGAATTCCTTCCTTTCTCAACCACACTTCCATCCTGCATTGTTTTCTAGGATCATCTCCCAAATCAATTATTTGCCATCTATCATTGTCATAGATTCTGCTTCGAAAGGAATCCAAATGGGTAAGCTTTCTGATGAAGGATCCCTCCAGTGTGGGCATGGGCTTGGGTGAAGCCTAGAATGGAACCAGACATTTCTTCTATAGCTTACTGGCCCTCTACCTTCTCTCACATCCCTGCCCTTCCATACCTTCCCCCTCTCCTATCTCAAAAACTCTGATTCTTGCAGGGCCTTGAAGAGGGGAGCTACCCAACTTCAGCCCGTAGTGAGTTGGCAGAAGCAGGCAATGCACAGAATGCCAGGTTCTTTTCCTCTTATGTCCAAGCCAGCCTCTCATGATAATGGTAATTCAATCAAGATTGAATGTGCAGACCTTTTGCTTCAATGAGGTATCCAGGCATTGTCAGAGGCATTACCTGCCTCCTCCCTATCCACTCGTGCAAGATGATGGCATTAACATTTCCAATACTTCTAGGAAATGATTTTTCAGCTCCACAATTCATTGTAATGAGTCAAATCTCTTTTCTCTGAAAAATTGCACCTTTTCTTTACCCTCCTCCATGCCCAGAAGACAGGTAGAAAGAACATCGTGTAGCCAAATAATATTCTCTTCACAGTCCCACTCTCTGAAGTGATTCTCTCCGTAAGTGGATGTGACTTGAGCCGACCAATTTATTATCGGGCTACCTTTGATGGTGGAGTCATGGTTGGAGAGTTTGAACCCAGGAGGAAACAGCCCGCTCTGCTATTGGGAGTGGGCGCATGCAGTGCACAGAACACAGTGGGATGGGTCTGGTCAGAAAGGGCTTGGGAGAGTCATGAGTTTTGAAATTTCTGGATAAAGTGCAGACCCCTCCACTCTATCAGAAAGTTTTCCATCCTGTCACCTGAGGTGTTGAAACTTCTTGGAACCTCGAAATTCTCCTTCATAAACTCAGGTAATTATCCCTTTTTGGGTTACCATGAGGATTGAATGACAGAGCCTCTTCAGGCTTCTCTGTTGGCACTGGAACACTACACACTTCACACCAGTGTATATCTGTACCATCCCACCCTGTGCACGGTGGGATTTTATATCAATTCCCATAAGATTTTTTTTATCTTTCCCAAGACTATTTGAATAGCCAGGGCACCTTTACAGCAGATAACAGAGCATAGACTGCAGGTTCATACCTGATTTGGAGCAGTGGTTTGCAATTTTTTCACACCTGTTGACTGGCACCAATTCATGAATAAAAGCCACTAACCTATAAGTCTTCTTAAAATGCATTCAGCAGAGCACCCACTCTTGCATTTCTGATTCAGGGGGTCAGAGCTGGAACTCAAGAATTTGCATTTCCTAGCAAGTTAACAGGTATTGCTGATATTATTGGCTAAGAGATTACAGTTTAAGAGCTACTGGTCTAGAAGAATAAGAAATTGAATTTACTTATTTCTGGTTATTTCTAACAATATTTTGGGTTCATTCATAATTGACCTTTTTTAATTCTTGCAACAAGTCTGCAAAATGGAGGTAATAATTAGTGTGGCATAGTTGGTTAAATTGAACTCTGGAGGTAACTTATCCAGGAGATGTGGTGAAAGAGTGATAAGACTTTAGGGCACTCCTATGGCCAGCTGGGCCTTTTCCTCCTTCCACTGAAGGCAAGAGTCAGCTGCACATGTTGGTCAGATAGACAGGTCTGTAGGCGAGGCAAGTGCGCAGCTACATGACAACGCAATGCAGAATCCACGCACACTCCTAGCCCTATGAAGAGCAGTGTCCTGGTCCCAGGCCTACGTGATGTGAAAGACACTTTTTCACCACCAGCCGACGCCCTCTCTGTTTATCAGCTTTTCAGACTTACACAAGAATGCGTTTCTCAAACTGGTCATTGTTGGGGTAACTTCTGTGTGCCATATCCTACAGGTCATAGTTGGGTTGCCTTCTATGTGCTGTGTCCTAGAGAGAGGCATTCTATAAATAAGATGTCCTCCCTTTGGGCATGAAGGAGATCCATGTGTTCATTTGAGTTACGGAAGTAGAACTCTGATGGCTGTATCACTGTATCACTGTCTTCCCGTTGTTCATCAATTTGCTCGAGCGGACACCAGTAACATCTCCATACCTCCTGTCATAAGCAAGTGTAGCTCAAGGGCATCTGCTTGCTCCAGGGACAAGCTCTCAGAAAAATAAAGGAGCTCTCACAGTCTGATATGGAGAGAGCCTAGGGGACTTGCTAGGGAAGAAGCATTGAGCTGAGAGCTGAAGATGTTTTTATGTTGCCTGCCTGCCAGGGTTGTGTGTTCCTTTGTATGTGCAAAGGTCTTGTGGTCAGGGCAGACATTATGTATTTGTACGGCCAAAAGTAAACCAGTTTTCAAAGTACTGTGTGTGCAAGGCTTAAGGCTGGACAGGGAGCAGGGTCCAAGACCCTCGATCATGCATGCCATTGTGGGTAAGGTCATTGTGTCCAAGAGCTGTGAAGTACACCAGGTTATATTTTCAGGAATGTTGTGAGCTACTTGACTATGTTAGTAGCTTACAGTCAGTCATGCTGGGAGTATTTAAACTCCAGAAATCAGCAGACGGACCAGAAACATGTTTGTTAACTTACCAACCAACCCCTAGTCTTTGTCCTTGAATTTCATGAAGCAGATGGAGTCTGGAGAGACAATGTTCCCATCTCTCCAGAGGGGCTCAAGGAGCTCTTTGGAGTTACAAGTCTTTGTAGATGTGTCGCCCCTCTGCCAGCTCCCCAGTTCTTCCCTTTCCCTGTGTCGCTTCCCCCATCTCCCAGCTCAGCTGAGAGCTCCTGCTTTCTCTTACCTCACCAGCGAGTTTTCTTCTCCTCTATATGACTCCTCTCAACTCCTCTCCTTGTCTAGAATATCAAACGAGGAGCACCAAATTAGCTGTTTTTCAAGCTTGCAAAATGTAGATGGAGCATAATGAATGTTCTGGGCTGCTTGTAAATTACCTCGTGCAAACTCCTTCACATCGCCCGCTGTCCCATCTTTCTCCATGTGCTGTGGATAAACACAATTTTTTATCCCTCTAATTATATCAAGTTAGAAGAAGGGGACACAGAATAATATTAGCATCTCCCAGAAGGAATAAATAAACCATGAGAATGTTCAGTTACTCCTTGCGGTGTCTTTCTGTTGGTCATATGGCTCAATTCTGCCCTTTAATGAATACACATCATAACTCTGCTGCTGCAGAGAGATGGGTTTGCATTTGATACAGAGGGAAAATGCAGAATACTGAGTTTCTCAGCCTCACTGCCAACAGTACTGCCTGCCTCCAGCCTACTCATTAAGCACCACTGTATACCAGGACTACTCCAGTTTGTTTCTAAAGAGCAGTTTTAGGTTTGCAGAAAAAAAATCGGGCAGAATGTGCAGAGCTTCCCTGTATTCCATCTCTTCTCCATATTCCATTTCCTTTACTGTCTGTACATCTTGGATCTATGTGGCACGATTTTTACCATTCATGGCCCAACAGCAGTTCGTCTTTGAGCTAAAGCAGTTTACAGGAGATTTTGTTCTTTGTGCAGTGCAGTCCTGTGAGATTTGAAAAACGTGCAATGACATAATTACAGGATCATGCAAACTAAAACTGCCCCAAACACCCCCTGTACCCCGCCTACTCATCTATCTGCCTGTCTCCCAAAGGCCTTGGCAATCCCTGATGATTTTATCATCTTCATAGTTTTGCCTCTCCCATCATGCGACTTACAGCCACATAGTGTGAAGCCTTCTCAGACTGGCTTTTGCACTTAGCAATGAATTTTCATGTTTAATAACTTCTTTTTATCACCCACAACTTGTTCATCGAGCCTCTTGAAGGATGTCAAGGGAGGGATTCTTCCTATATTTTGACAAAGCTAATAAAGGTGCTATAGATATTCCTGTATAGGATTACCTGTGAACATATATTGGAAGATGGGGGAGAAGGGTTGGGTAATACCCAGGTTCTCTGCATTTACATTTTTAAATCATTTGAACAAATATCAAGGGAATGTCTTTGCTAAATTGTATGCTAATAGTGTCCTTCGTTTTGTAAGAAGTCATTCAGTTCTTAGGGCTGGAGCACTAGTACAGCAAGAAAGGCACTTGCCTTGCACACGACCGACCTAGGTTCAATTCCAAGCATCCTAATGGTCCCTTGAGCACCACCAGGAGTGATTCCTGAGTGCAGAGTCAACAGTAACTCTTGAGTATTGCCAGGTGTGGCCCGAAAAAAAAAAATAAAACCAAACCCAACAAAAAAAGACATTCAATTTTCTTCCAAAGTAGTTGAATCACTTTGATTTCCCACTGACACCATGATGAAAGTTCCTATTGCTCCCAACCTCCCCCATGCTGCTCCCTCAGCATTTGGTATTGTTTGCATCCTGGATTTCGACCTTACTAATGGGTATGAGTGATATATAATGTTGACTTAATTTGCAATTCCAAAATGACCTTTTATCTTGAATGTTTTTTCATACTCTTATTTAGTGAAGTGTCTGTTTTCTGCCTTTTGTTTGTTTGTTTGTTTTCCGTACCCTGTGATGCTCAGGGTTTACTCCTGGCTCTGTGTCAGGGAATTGTATAAGATGCTGAGGATTGAACCCAAGTTGGCCTCATGCAAGCCAAGTTCCCTACTTCCTGTACTATTTCTGTGGCCCCCATTTTCTGTCATTTGTTTTCTAATTGTTGAGTTTTTAAAACTCTATGCATAGTTTAGATACAAGTTCTTTATCAGAGATATCTTTTGAAAATATTTTCTCCCAGCCTATGACTTATCATTTTATTTTCTTGAGATGTTCCCATACTTTTCATGCCATCTTCTCTTACTTAATTTCCCCAGCATTCTGTGAACCTTACAGTACAAGTTCCATTTTGCTAAGATCCAGGCTAAGAGAGCTCAGTGGGCATGTTAGGTGACAGCAGTCAGACTTGGACCAGATAGTGCCCACCACTGTACCTCATGTCATATATCAGAAGTGTATACTACCCAGGTGCTACATCTGTAAAGAACAGCAATAGGAGCTCATTGTGTTGTGATTACAACCAACAGAACTGTTATGAATGAGGGAATGGCTGAGAAATATGTCTGTCTCAGGTCCTGCATGAACTTGGTCCTGCATGAACTTTTAAAGTTTAACTTGCCTCCTTTCACAGCCTCCTCTTGCCTCCTATCACTTCCCCATGACAATAAGAAATCGTATGGTGCATCTTCATGACGGGCATAGAACCTTGTGTATGACCAGAGGACAATATTTGCTTTGGGATGGTGGGGTTCACCCTTGTGTTCAGGGCCTATTCCCAGTTCTCTCTGCCCAGGAGTGACTCTTGACAGTGCTCAAGGGACTTCAGGCAGTTACAGGGATTGAAAATGGTCAGCTGCATGTAAGGCAAACATTGTATTTCCTGTACTCTTTACATAGTTGTCGGCAAAGGATGTTTAAGTAAGTAAATCCACTTGTTAATTACTGCCTACTTGCTGGTTGCTCTCTGTTTGGATCATCTCTTTCCTTTCCCTACTTAACACTATCACAGAGAACTGACCCTTGCAGATTGCAATTCTCTCTTGTCAGCTAGCTTCCAGCTGGCAGTGGCCAATGACATACACTGCAGGGAGAGACAAAGAAGGAGAAAGTAAGAAATCTAAGCATTGCCTCCCTCTCCCCACCCTACCAGTCCCAGTTGCCTTTTCTAGCAGCAAGAGCTTTCCATTTCCTGCCTTGATCCTTGCGCCTTAAGGGTGCAGTGTCTCTGTGGGGGTTAGCCCCCCAACCTCCTCCCCTTCCTCTCCTGGCTTCCCAACTCTAGGCTTCCCAGCTGTTCCTCCACCCTGTCCTTTCTTTCTCCTCTGTGCATTTGAACTGCTTTCTGATATCCCACTTGCACTCTTTTTGGAATCAGGGGAGTAATTTATTTCAAAATTAAGAGAACCCCTTTTCCCAATTTTCATCATCTCCTGCACAACTGGCCAGTCATCTGGGTGGAGTCTTGGTTTCCCCCATCTAGAAGACATACTTCTTGAGAGTCCAGTGAAGTGATCCATTTGTACTTTTATTATTTTTTACTGAATCACCATGATATAGACCATTGCAAAGTCATTCAGGATTGGGTTGTCATACAGTGTTCCAATACCCATCCCTTCACCATTGCACATTGCCCAGCACCAATGTCCTCAGTTTCTCTCCCACCGCTCTCTATCTCCACCTTCCCCCCTTCCTCTATGACAGGCGTTCTTAGGAAGTGCTTACAGAGCCCTTCCAAGCCCAATTGTGACAGCAGAGGATAGAAGAGGAGCCAGAGTGGGTGAGGTGCTGTTCTCTGGGATGCTAGTGGATTGTCATTGATGTGCTATCCTGACCAAGTGATAGACATACAATGGACCTGAACTGATGCACTCTCAGCCCCAAGGAGAAATAGGGCTCTCTGGCCCACTTGCTAGACAACGCTCCCCTGGCATGGAGGCATGTAGACTGGCTAAGGGGTTCAGAGACATGCGATGACATAGACCCAGTTTCCAGTAAGGTACACTGAGATCTTCCTCCCAATCAGACCTGACCCAGCTGTTCTCTTTGCCTCTTCTCCGAGTCTTCTGAGACACAGACTCATTAATTAATTGTAAATGATCAGCTTGAATCCTCTGTTGTGCTGGATTTTCTTTAGTGGCTTTTATTTGATGTAATTTGATGCAAACATGGCATCAACTGAGCCTACAAATCTTGTTTATGCCTGGATTCTGCTTCAAGTGGTATTGTCTATAATGTGATCTTTAGTTATTGATAACCTCCTTTGTCATGATTTAGTCAGCTTCACTGGAAATGATAGCCATAGGTGGCTGACAATCTATTTGCAACAATACTCCAAAAAGCCAAAGAAACAAAATTTGTGCACCTGTGGAAAATAGGTAGCCTTGCCTTTTTTAATTAAGCGTGGACATACAGCTTAGTCATTCGGATTTTCATGGCCAGGGTCTATTTAATAGGATCTCTCTTGCTTTGCCCCATTTTAATAATGAAATTACTAAGAATTATAGTAGCAGGTTGTCCAACCATGTAGGAAAGGGCAAAGTCAGGATCTGAGGGACAGATAAGAACCAAAGAAGCAGCACTTGAGGTCCTTGTTGAAGCACAGTGACCTCTAAGAGCCTCAACCTGCCCACCAGTGAAGAGGGTAAACGCGGGCAGTGCCAGGCTGGATTACTTGCGTTTTTGCACACAAAAGCAGTCCACTTCCTAGGTACAAGATTAATAAGTGGGAAGGGGTGGGCGCCTCCCAAAGGCCTCTCAACACCTTTGTTTTCTACTCTTTCTGCAGATGACCATTCCCGAGTGAGGCTGCTGGTGCTGGATGGAGACCCGCACTCTGACTATATCAACGCCAACTACATTGATGTAAGGGTCTTGATCAGACTGGACAGCTGGGGTCTGGGATTGCCTATAGTAGACTTGAGATCGATAGCTGTCTCCCCAGACTCTCCCTATGGACGGTGGCTCCTCTGAAACCAGAGTCTGCTTTCCCCATGTTTGGGGTCCCTTATAGAGTCACATAAATTGCTTGTCCATGAAGCTACATCATCTCTCAGGCTGGCTGGAATAAGCTGCTCTTTGGGACCCCAGGAAACTGCCAGTCCTGTTCAGTCACCCCTTAATTCATCCGTATCTCTCTCTGTTTTCCAGTCATTTACTCATTGGAAGGTATGATCATTCATCCGACAAACTATTGTAAAGTGCATCCTGAAGTCTGGATGCCATGGAAACCATAAAGCTAAGAATGCCATGGTCTCTGCCCTCACACACCTTAGCAGGAAGATAGGCCCTGCACATCAGTGACTCCAGGGCGGGCTAGAAAATGGCAAGTTTCAGCAGTTCAGATAAAAATACCGCAGGGGATTCAGAGATGGGGAGGTGCAGGGAATTGCTTCTTCCAGCAGGAATGCAAAAATGTGTTCTGAACCAAATCTTTGAGCACAGGTAGAATTTTAAATCAAAGAGAAGGAAACCAGGCCTTTGGTTAGAGAGAACAGCTTAAGCAAGTTGGAGCAGCTGGAAGCATGAAACAGAAAAGCTTAGTTAGAGGGGAGTAGAGACTATGCAAGAATAGTGAAGATAAGACTGAAGCCGAATCATTTCCAGGTCAGACTAGGAAACTGGGCTTTTCTCCTGTAGGCAAGAGAAAAATATTGAATGTTTTTGATCATGGAAGTAACCCGCTTTAAAGTGAACTTTATGATGCTTTTATCTATCACTGTAGGTAAAAGAGGACAGAGGGAAGCCAGGAATTAAAACCCTAATAAGTCTGTCTCTATGTTCCAGAGACTATTGAAAGAGGGCTAAAATACAAAGGGGCCAAGATCATCACCCACGGAAATGTTTTCATAGTTGCACTGGTCCATCCCATCACGGCCCACTTAACCCAGGTAGCTCAGAACCTCAACTAGGAAGCCCAGAGGTCTCGATAACTCATTCAGCAATCCATCCTAATTTCTTTGAGTGTACTCAGAGAAAAGCACTTACTCTCATCCTAAGTGTACTCAGAGACAAGCTCTAAAGTTTCATGGCATTCTTTGACTTTCCTTGTAAATTATTCTGTACCAGGTGATTCATTAATTATGCAAACTTCTAATGAGTTTTATGTTGTCCTTTGCCCTTTTCTGATCCAATCTGTTTCTTATACGTATGAATTATGTGTGTATGTGTGTGTATGCATGTGTGTGTGTGCACGCATGTTAGTTCAGGGAGGAGTAAGCTAATGTTCATATATCAGGCACTAAAGAAGGGGGAGAGGCAGAGCAATAGTCCAGAGGGTAGGGCATTTGCCTTTCACACAGCTGGCCCAGGTTCAATTCCCCGGCATCCCAAGCACCACCAGGAGTGCTAGAAGTAGCCCCTGAGCATTGCTGGGTGTGACCCAAAAAAAAGAAGAATAGGGGGTAAAAGGAAGGGAGAAACCAGCAAAATTTTCCTCTTTCCATCCTTCCTTGGGTGGTTTCCTTCCATTGCTCTCAGCTTCCAACCCATAGGTCCACCAGAGGTCCAGCTCCAACCTGAGGTCCCAGCTCCTAAGTAACCCCTCTGATTCCCATATCCCTCAAGTTCCATGGAAATCAAAGCCCCTGCTGTTGCCCATCTCTAGGTCATTCCACTGCTTCCTCTTTAGCCTCTCAACTCCTCCATCACCTGGATAACTAGCCTAGACTGAATTCCCTATGCCTGGAACTCTTAGAGTGTTTTTCTTTTACTAGATGGACCCTGGCTAACAGAGTTGAGGTGTGATCCGAACTAGGGCTAGAGCATTAGCAGAGGGCAAGCTATACATGATCATTGCCCACAGAGTTCTTTCAAGGGCACAAGGAAATGGCCAGTTGGAACACTCTGTCTCTAGCTCTGAGCAAGATTCTGAGTATTCCCCCTATCAAAGCTTGAGTCTGTCTTGTCTATTTGTGAAATTACTCATTTCACAAACACTGGGCATAGCCTGCACAATGTGCTAGAATTACAGCCCATAAAGGAAACTCCAGTATGGTGCGTAAGTCAGACAAGATAAGAAGAAGCCTGGACAGAGTAGAGGCTAAATAACTCAAAGGAAAAGTCCAACTCTTGCTAGAAGGTAGAGTTGTCAGTGAGGTTCTCCTATAGGAGATGATGCCTCAGCACTGTCTTAAATGAATCAGCTAGGCAAGAAAGGCTTACAGTACCCTAAGAGTTATTGATCCCTCTGGTATGCTGACATGGCCTTACCTAGCACCTTTACTAAGTGCCTTATCTAGCACCACAACCTCACAAGGTAAATACCATTTCTTCCCATTTCCAATGGAGTAATTGGAGGCCTTCAGAATTAGTTCACTTCTCAGGATCATAGTACTTAGATCCCAGAGCAGTGAGAATATGAAGAGGGGCGCTTCCCCACCATGCCCTGTGGCTTTCTTAATAACAGAAAATCAAGAAGAAAAATAGTCAGTGTCCCCACCACTAGTCACTCTTAGGCCAAGTGATGGTGCTTTTTTTTTTAAAGAATCCATTTATGGAGACTTCTCAATGACACATCCAAGATGGGCCATATTTACATTTCTTGAATGGGAAGCTGACATCCGCAGAGATTGAAAACTCTTAGGCTTTGCAGCTGGGCTCTGGCAAAACCAATTCTGAAGGCAGGCCTACATATGGTTCCTGGCCCAGAGTTCTTTCCCCTGACCTTCCATACCTACCTTCCACCCAGTACACCTTGAGGATTCAGTCTGCTCATGCAGACAAATTGGAGTGGAGGTAGATTGGAGTAGGGGTAGACAGACTGAGTAGAGAAAGGAAATTGCCCTGAAGGAAATTGCCCACATGAGATCTGCCAACCTGAGTAGTAGTATCTGGCATTTGCCATCTGAGTGGTAAACTCCAGCAATAGTCACTGATTTGATCAGCACTCAATCCAGAGTAGAGGGAGCGTTGGTGAGTGCCAACACACACTTTGGTATTTTTTCAGGCATATATAAAGTTGCTGTAAATGCAAGTGAAATGTTTGCAATATTAATACTAATAACACTTCCTGTTTCTATACTGTTCTATCGCGACAGTCAAATCTGTAGAAATTTATGGATAAGAAACCAAGGGTCACAGTTAGATCTTTACTTAAAGTCACACAGTTAGAATTCAGTTCTCTTCCCACCTAAGACACACCACTACTTTCTCCATCTTTAAGGAATCAATGCTGTAGACAAGCCACCCAGCTTCTGCTACCCCATACTGAACTCTCTGCTGGATCTCAATGGTGAGAACCAACGCTCAAAGTCACAAATTCAATCTTGTATATCTGTAGAATTTACACCCTTCTGATTACTTTATTGTGCTTAAATATACTCATTCTACTATCTGTAAAGTGGGATAATAATGGCATCCCATAAGAATATAATTGATGCCTTAGTCTGTCATAATACCAGTAATGGAGGGTCCTTCAATGGAAATAACTAACATTTAAAAGGGCATGAACAAGATTAAGAGAAACCAACAGAGTGGGGTATAGGAAAGCCAGGTTAACAATAGCTGGGAACTCCCCTTCTTCAGACCTAGAGAAAGAGGAAGTAACTGTAAAGAAAGGACTGGTGAATAAGAGCTAGAGCCTTTGATAGAGAATTACGATTTACTTCGGGACAGGGAAGATACCAAGCACCATCATGTACCAGCTCAGTGCTATCAAAGTGGGGGCCAAGGATGGAATAGCCTATTGCCAACATACTATGTACATACCTCAGTAAGGTGAATGTTCTAAGGGTATCTGTCAGGAATTGCTGACAAGACATACCCTAGAGAACTATCCAGGGTCACCACTTCGCCTGGTTCCTACCCTAATTGGAATCCTCCTCACTCTCCAAAGAGATAAAATGCCTGAGCTAGACTCATTTATCCACAATTGGATCTTGACGATCCATTAAAACAACTCCATTTGGATAATGAGTTGGACACCCAGCCAGTCCTATCTGGTCCCCAAGAAACCGTGGCTCTGCCGCTGTGTGATCCATCCCACTGGCGGGTTTGTTTGCACACCAGAGAATGGATTGGCCACTTGATTTCATTATAAATTACGAGTCTGGAAATAAATGTCGTATCTGGGTCCCCAGGAAGTAACAGATGTATGAGTGTAGAGTGAGATAAATGCCTTTTGGATGCAAACTGCTTTCCCATTGCTCACAGACAGATGGAGGCAGGCCCGGTGCTGGTGTTCAGTCACTCTGCACTCTGTGTAGGTGGGACTTAGATGAACTCGGAGTTCTTTTAAGGTTAGAAGGTTTCCTTTACAGCTCTTGTCAAATTACATAGGTGCCCTAATTGAACTGTGCATTTTCTTTCCTCACCAGGGTTAAGGAAATGTATGGTTAAAATGGTTTCTCTGTAGGGACTGTGGATTTTAGAAGGCCAGAGATGGTCTCTACTCAGAAGCAGTGCATGGCCAAGCAGGACACAGCAACCACAAATATATTCATTTGTGATATGGATTTATTAAGGTAGAGAGCCCAGGCTGACTGCTCAGGGCTGCAGGCACAGCCTTGAGGAAACCCCAAACAGCACTGCCACATTGGCGCTCTCAATCAGCTGAGACAGGAATAATAAAGATGTTGAAATGTCCAGACTATGCAACTCACTATAGCCGCCACCATCTCAAAGTACAATTCCCTGACTTCTTAGGCAGAGTCGGTTTCTAATGAGAACTTTACATCTGCCCCTTTGGTGACCCTTATATCAATTTGTTCAAAATCAGAGCTGACATCAATCTGGTCTACTCTTGTGTCTTTGTACTTAGTAGTAGCTGCTCAAGTAATATTGATTGATTGAAAATGGAATGACAAGTTGAACAAGTGAATGGGTAAACATCTTAGCCAACATTGAAATGTCTCGCTTTGAATTTCATCCTATTGATTTTCATGCATATTGGAAGCTTCCAAATCAGTTTTGGAAGGAGGATAAGGAAAATTCATTTTATTATTAGTAAATTTATCGTTTATTTAATTACATGCTTGTTCCCACTGTTTAATTACCTTTATTTAAACGAATGTATGTTTTAAAATTTGGGGATGGGGGAATGGAGCCAACCTGGCAGTGCCCAAGCGTAGACCTGGCTCTGTTCTCAGGGGTCCATGCAGTATTAAGGATGCTGGGCACCCACAAGCAAAGCATCCACTCATCTATCCAGCCCTGAGTGTATGGGTTTTATTTCTTTTTTGAGTCATATCTAGCAATGCTCAGGGGTTACTACTGGCTCTGAACTCAGGAATTACTCCTGGTAGTGCTCAGGTAACCATATGGGGTGCCAGGGATCAAAACTGGGTCAGCTGCATGCAAGGCAAATGCCCTACCCACTGTATGATCGCTCGACCCCTTGAATGTATGTTTTAACACATAAATCCCTACCTAATTTTTTTCCTCTTGGCTATTTGACCACTTTATATAAAAAATCTATTACATAGCAATTAGAATTACGAGAGTTTTAACTTCCATTAAAAAGTTCTTTCAGACTCATACATTTTCACGAAACCCTGTTTTCTAGGAAATTGTCTATTTAATTAAAAACCAATTTTCAGTACTGTTATTTAAAAGGATAACCTAAATATACTTTTGTATATGAGTGAAATGTGTCATGAGTTCTGTGATTAGCATGAAAAATATCTGAGCGACAGGAAAGTGCAGTACAGATAGTTACTGCTTTCCTTGTATAGAGCTGACATCTGTTTGATCCTTAGAACTGCATATGGTCTCCTAATCACTCATCACAAGCCTGAATGATGTCTGAGCACAGAGGCAGGAGTAAGCACTGAACATAACAAGGTGTGGGCCCAGTACCTCCCTCCAAAATCCCAAACATTCAAATATACTCTTAAGTTTGTTGAACTCTCTTATAGTCTCAATTTTGGGGTGACGTTAAACAAAATATAATCTAAAATTGATGTCTAGCTTGCCTCCCAGCAGTGGAACCACATAATTTCATTATTGCCTCCTTATTCTCCAGTTATCTAAAGGCCTACACACGATCAAAGCACACTTATTACTTGTTAGATTTTTTAGAGTTCAAAGATATATTTTTGCATAGTTATCACCAACCAATTTTTGCTGAATGTGGCACCCAGTTGTGGGTGGCATGTTCCAGGAGGAAAAACATACTAAAAAAAAGTGATTGAAGCCCTTGTTCTGCATTCGTTTGGCATGTGAACCCCTGTAGGATCCTCCAGAAGGAGCTCTCCTTTAAAGCATGGTGGAAAACTGAGACATTAGCACCTGTGGCCGGGAAGGCATGCAGAGGGCAGCTAAAAGTGAGGCTAAGGATAACGATGGATATGGATGAGTCTGGAGCTAAAACATTTGAACATCATCATACAGGCAACGAGGAACCTTCAAAGACTTCATTGGAAAAGTAACTAGATATACCATAGTGTATCAGTCTGACCAGATGCACACAGGCTATAGGATGCATGTAGAGGCAGGATCCAGACAGAGGTTGGTGCTACGGCCCAGGTGAGGGAGGATGCGGGCTGAAAAGAGTAGAACAGAGAGACTGTTTTTCTTTTACTCTAGGGGACCTTCTTCTATCCCCAGACCTTCTGAGGAAAATTCCCAGAGCTTAATTCTCCCAGAGAGAATTATTCGTCATATCTGGGAAAACTAATAAGTCTTCCTATCTCTCCCCATTCCTTCCCACTTCTCATGTCTCAGAAAGGGCTTCACTACTGCATTAATAGCACAACAGAGAAAAGGGAAGGAATTTTGGTCTCTGAAACTCTCTAGTGGCCAGCGTAGGCTTCAGTCATAGTAGATGCTCAATAAAACAGTAAACTGCTATTGATAACAAAGATGTCTATAATAAATTTTACCATTGTTCTTGGCATGTAGTTGTCCTATGATCCTGACAATAATGCTCACCATCCCCATTCTACCAAAAGAAAAAGAATAAAGGAGGTATAATAAGTTTTAGACCCAGACTACACAGGATCTAAAGGACAAAGCCAGGATTCCTGCCAAAGCATTTAGATCCAGAGGCTGCACATAGAGCTGCCATGGTATGCTGCCCTTATGGTTGGTTTCATAGAAGTTAATGTATTGTACATTTACACTATGCAAGGTTCTAAAGGAATGTGTCTTTAAACTTAGGAACTAGAGTCTGTCCTTGAGAAACTGATTCAGTAACTAAGAAGGTAAAATCACTCACAGACCTTAGGTGAGGCTGTTGAGTCTCAACTCAACATGTTGTGACTCAACATGTTGAGTTGAGTTGAGTTACAAATGGCTCCTATAACCGTTCTGGTCAGAACATTGTTTTGGGTTAATGCTCTCATCTTAGACATGGCTAGACTATGCCCAGCAATTATAAGATAAATTCTGAATATTTATGGAGCAAGGAGAAGACTTAGACAGAGAAATGCACAGGGGACTCGGAATTAGTCTTCAAATCAGAATGTGAATCTGGAACTTAAGCGACACCATATCTAGCTTACCATAAACCACACAGATTGCAATTCCAGATTAATTCCTCAAGGAGAGCACCTGAGACTGCTTGCCTGCCTGAGCCGAATGGAAAATATGTCACCAACAGTAAGGACAAAAATAGGTATTCATCCAGCTGTTGGTTTGTTTTCTCCTGGGAGAGTTAGCAATAAAAGAAAGTAGATTTCAGGACTATCAAAGGACTCTAAACCCCACGGGCCCCACAACTGGAATCCATATTTTTTCATCCATTCATTTATTCACTTATTCATTCAATAAGGTCTCATTATGTAGAGTATTAGGATGTAAATTCAGATCTGTCCCCAAACATGAACTTCTCTCTGATCTGATAGACTTCCTCTCTGCTGTAGGGAAGGGGGTCTCCATATCTTGCCAGGCCACAGAAAAGGGTACGTTCCTCTTGCCCAGTGACCAGGATTATGAGACACCAGAGGACAGCAGGGTCTTTAGGAACACACAATAAATGGACACAGAAATCAGAACCTGGGCTCTGAAACAGGAAGTTGCTTTGATGGCCTCCAGATCAAATTTGAGTCAGGATCCTATCTGCCCACACTGAGTCTATTGCCTGCAAAGCAAGGCAGTGGGACAGCCCTCCCAACTGACTTTTTCTGTTCGACATTAAAACCATGATAACAACATTCTCTCTGAGGTGCCCTCCAGAACCCAGCACAGTTCTCTACACACAATTGCCACTCAGGTAAGACGATTTGGTGACTGATAGCCCACAAAAACCTGAAAATCATTCCCCTACCTGTTTCTGGACTCAAGTGAAGCTCTCGCAGTATTTGCTGCCAGAGATTAAATTGCTAATCTATTTGGAAAACTCCCAGGTAACTAATAATCAGTAACATTTAGCATTTTCCATGCATTTTCTCATTGAATCCTTGCCTCTTTTCTGGAAGTTATCTAATGGTCTTCTCACTTTTCTGTGAGGAAACCTACTCTTAGAAAGGATTGTTAGTAATATTATGCTGTCTACAAGCTTTGCCTGCAGACCCTTTACTGTGCTTTTCTCCTATTTTCCAGGGGGTATCATCGCCCTCGGCACTACATTGCAACTCAAGGTAAATGATTCCTTTTCCTTTATGATGAGAGCTTGCTTATCACTGGAGGAGAGCAATGAGTTTCTACAAGCACAGCAGCCGCACAGGATGGGGACAGCCAAGTCTCCAAGGGTCCTGAAGATAATTGAGTTGTTAGTTTGGGAGAGAAGGCGAGGTCACATCCAGATATGGGGGATGGAGGTGGGGAGAGGGAGGAAAGAGATGCCCCTCCTGGAAAACAGGAGAGATGGGCACCTGTCTGCAGGGCAGCACACAAACATCAACCCCAGGAATGCACCGTCCATCTAAAACTCCATCCATTATGGAGCTGGTGGCACCTAATCACCCCAGCAGGAAGGTGCTGGAAGAACAAAGCAGCCACTCTTCAGAAAAGTGATGTTCCATAAGTTATAGCACCTTGAAAATGTCCCAACTCTCAAACCCTCAATGAGAAAGCCTTGTGGCTATGTGGAGAGTGACTTATTTATAGATGCTCTTCAGTGTTACTCATGGGTCTTACATGCCCTAATGATTCATAAATTAGTTAAACAAAGTGTGATAGATCCATATGATAGGAAATTATGCAACTAAGAACAAACACATGCTTGGTAAGAAACTTTAAGGGTATAGAAAATGCCTATAATAGTTATGATGATCATATAGTAAATGTCTGCATGTAGACCCTGTGCATAAATGTATCTGTGTATATAACATATATGTACAGAAAATGGAGTTCAAATTTTTGCATCAAATATATGTGCATATTGCTTTGGTAAGTTTTGAAATGATGAAGATGCCAATGAAAAAATTTGACAGGAATTACTAATGAAATTGCATTGGCCTCTCAGATATTACTGCCCTTATCTTATCTTTTTATTTTTTTGCTCCTTACTTTTGGGGCTCCAGTTGAATGCAACAAGCTTTGCCAAGCTCAAAATTCGTCATTTCCTGTATGGACTCTTAGCTGTTGGATCCTGGTAGTTTCTCTGGTGTTCCACCCTCCCCAACCAGTTTCTTCCTATTTCATTGTGACTCAAGATTAACTCCCTTAATCTTGATTTTTGGGGACTTTTTTGGGGACATCCCACATGGTCACACCCAGTAATGCTCAGGGGTTACTCCTGACTCTACACTCAGGAATTACTACTGGTGGTGCTTAGGGACCATGTGGGATGCTGGGGATTGAACCCGGGTCAGCCACATCCAAGGCAACGCCCAAACTGCTGTACTATCACACCAGCCCCCAAACTCTCTTAATCTCAATGTTTAACTCATAGGGTACCCAGCAGGGCGGTGGGCTAGGAGAGTAGAGCCAGAGAGGAGAGATAGCAGAGAAGGGGCAAAGCCATCAAGATTTACAAGAGGGCCTGGAAATTTATACTGTCATGGAAATTTGATCCTGCTTTTACTCACGTGCATCCTAACCTCCCAAGCTTCAGGCCCTGTCTCAGCTATTTCTGAATGGAGGTTGCTTCGTCTCATGTTGGCTCACCTCTGAGGGTACCTGACAAGCATAAGGGACTGCTTCCTGCCCCTCCGTCTTTGACACTGACAGTGTCTCTGTTTGACAGGTCCAATGCAAGAGACTGTAAAGGACTTTTGGAGAATGATCTGGCAGGAGAACTCAGCCAGCATCGTCATGGTCACAAATCTCGTGGAAGTGGGCCGGGTAAGCCCCTCCTGCTGACCCCTGGAGAGCGGATGTAGGCACAGCACACCTGTCTTGTGCTGGATGCCCAGCGCCTCCTGTCCCATTTCACACCCTCCCAGCCACCTGCAAGAGAGAAATCCTTTCCTAAGTCACATTCCAGGAAGGTCCTTTCCCTTCTAATTCCGCTCATCCCTTTCTCCACCTTCACTCTCATTGGCGATGTCATCTCATATCGTTGGAGAAAAAGAAAGCCGTCAGCATTGAATGGTCCTCTTTATAGCTCAGGAAAGCTGCCATCCTTCTTCTCTCCCTCCATGGTCAGGCTGGACCATACCAAAGAGCTGTCTGGGTTGCCATTCCCGTACCAGACTATCTGCTGTTTCTTAGGGTTCAGCCTCAACTAAGGGGAAAGTGACTTCTGCCCTTTCCAAGGCAATCCCAGTGCCTTGCAAAGCAGAATCTCCTTGAACCCGGTCTCATGTTTTCTTCCCCACTTGAACACGAAGCCTCCTCCCTGCTGGCTTATTCCCCTCAGCATCTGAACATGCTGAGTGCCCTCATCCCTATAACAATAAAACTAGCAAACAGAAATTATTATCTTGTCCCTATTTTGCTGCCCAACTTGAAAGACACATGAGCAGGCTCTGACTCTTCCCTCCTGTTCTCTTTCCCTGCTCCATCTCTTTTCCCTGCTCCATCGAGGCCACTTCCTCCATTCCAGCAGCAGGGAGCGGGTCAGGGTCCTGCATACTTCATGTTGATGCATCCAAAAGCCACACGCCTCTCTTCTCATTGTGCTCCCCATCTCGGCCACATCCGCCCCGCCCCTGCTCTTCCTCCTCCACTCCTTAACATTCTTTAGGGCTCAGGCTATGGCCTCCCCTCTGCTGTCTCTACTTCCCCTCTGCAGGGCTTAATGTTGGGGTGGCTCTTCCCAGCTTGCTTTTGCTCCTAGGGATTCTGTGGCATGTGGGTGGGGGGGCAGCTGGTTTGAAAGTCAGAAACAGCAGAATTCAGAAGTCCTCTTTACATACCCTATCTGCTAACTAAAGAGTGGGCAGGTAAGTTCTTTGTTTTGGCAAGAACCATAATCCCTTAAAATAGTCCTGGCTTCTAAGACATGGGAAGGGGAAAAGCTGGGATGTTGGTGATAACCCAGTAAAGGGTCTGGTCATCTCTGACATGCTAAGAATTTACGGTCAGGAGAGGTTTGTCTTCCTGAGTCCACACTTCTCTAGTTTATTCCCGTTTTACAGATGAGGAAACAGACCCCCCAGGATGGAGTAACTCTTCTAAGGTCACCCAATTCTAATAGACACAAGCTCTAACTCTTAACATTCATTCTGGGGTCTCTGGTTGCTCCACTAAGGAATGCCCCACCCCAGTGACTCTTAGGGTGCAGCCACTATGGGAAAAAATACCAGGCCACAATTTAAGAATTAAGAGATGGGGTCAAAGGATCACAGCACTTAACTTTGCACACAACTAACCCTGCTTCCATCCCCAGCACCTCAATTAGTTATCTGTGAACACAGACCCAGAACCCCTTAGCATCACAGAGTATAGCCCAAATAAATAATTAACAAATAAATAATGAATAAAATTTAGATGCCAATTTCAGCCTGCCTTTTGATATCAGGGACAGATTACTTTGATGGGTAGACCTCCTACAGGTGCCATACCCTGTGCCAGAGATTTAGGGTGCCCTCGTAGTTCACAACTGCTGCATGAGACAGTATTATTTGTCATTATCTGCATATCTGACATTGCTTCCTGCTCGTTCCCTTGATAACAAGTGATTGTGGGCAGTTTCCTTAGTCTCCCCAAGCTTCAGATTCCTCATCTGTAAAATGGGGTTAATAATGGTAATAATAACAATAATAATAATATAATAAATACTTCCTACAGGCGTGGGGCAGAGTTAGCTCCCATTATGTATAAAAAGCTGAGACTCCATGAGATTTCAGTACTTCTGGGAGCTGCCCGGCTTCTGAGTGCTAGAATGAAGCAATGCATCCATTTACCAGCCCTGCCCCCACCCCAGTCTGTTGCATTAGGCCAGTGTTTCCCTAAGTGGGTTCCGTGGGATGCTAGTTTGCAGGATGTTTAGCAAGAAGAGGGTTCCATGGTTAAATACGTTTGGGAAATGCTGTGAACTCTTTGCCCCTTTTGGAAAGTCGCAAAATCCACATTAGCATTAGTACATTCATGAGCTGAGTGGTACATAGCAAAGCAGGCTGTGTAGTTGTGTTTAATCCGGCATTTCCCAAACTCATTTGACCACAAACCTTTTTTGTTTGTTTTTTTTTTGTCTTCTTTTTTTTTTTCGTTTTTTGTTTTTTTACCTAACACCTATTAGCACCCAGCGGAACACACTGTGGGCAATGCCACGCTAGGCCGTGCGGCGCCCCCCGGAATGGTAATGCTTTTGTTCTTTTAAGGGGAAACCGATGATCTCTCTTTCCTCCTGTGGAGCATGACTTAGAGTCCAGTGGGGGCATGGCTTGTGCGTGGCGCCTGCACCCTCTGCCCGAGCAGCAAGCAGTGGCACAGTCTTCCCTTGGCACCTTCCTTCTCCCAACCAAGAACCGCTCTCCTTCCTGCCCCCCATGACCACCTCTTAGTAGTGTCCCTCTCCTGCCCACTTCGTCCACTTCCTCGCTATTTCCTGCCTCTTACACTCATCTCAGCAAGGCTGGTCCCACTCAGCCTGATGAAGGTGTGGACTCAACCACAGGCCATGGGAAAACTGGCCATGGGACCTGGAACAAGTCACTAGACCTCCAACCTCACTATTATTTCCCCCTGTTAAACAGGGTAAGGACCCCTATCTTGCCTAGATCTGTGTGATCACTTTATGTGGTAGTGGATTGAATAAAACTAAGGAGCTCTACAAAAGGCATTAGTGCCTTTCCAAGAGCTCCAACCCTCTGGGAGTGAGCTTGGGCAGAGGAATAATTCCCCAGACATCTGGGAAACCCCTTGGACTGAAATTCTACCCAAGTGGCCCTAGGGGTTATTTGAATGGGAAGAGCAGTTGAGGCAGAAGCTTACACCCAGCTGTCTGTTCACACATCCTTGTCTCTGTCTTTTCTCACAGGTGAAATGCGTGCGGTACTGGCCAGATGACACGGAGGTCTATGGGGACATTAAGGTCACACTGATTGAAACCGAGCCCCTGGCGGAGTATGTCATCCGAACCTTCACAGTACAGAAGGTAAAGCTTCCCTAGCACTCAGAGCAGCCATGACAGTGGTAGCAGGTGACAGAAACCACACATGGGACTATGTCCTGAGGGCTGAGTTTATTCAGAGGATGAGGTGAAAATTTCCCAGTACATCCAAGTCCATCGGTGGTGAAGACTATGGCATGGCAGTGGAGTCAGCAGGCTGTGCCATCAGTGTGTTGATGGCCAAGCCATGTGGGTGTGCCAAGTGCACATCCATAGACCTGGTGCATACACCAGGTCTATGGACCAACTGATGTGGGGAAACAAAGGTCTGTCTCCATGATATTCACACCATAAGATCAACTAATGACAGGTTTGTGAGCTGTTAGCCGGCTGCAGACCTGAAGCTGTTTTCTCTTCTACCTCAGCTCAGTGCTTACTGCCTTATCAATCCAGGCCTCTCTGTTCACTCTGGCCAGGATTTGAGCCATAGACACCTCAAAGGACTCTGCACCCTGTCTTAGTAGGACAGGCTCCCCCAAGCAGAGCCTGAGGCAAGGATTTGGATGCCCTTATGATCGGTAAAGGAGAATTAAGTCTGAGGGGCAGGGCAGTGAAGGATACAGGCCAAGGCCAGGGCAGAAGCTGAGCAAGGATGCATTCTGACCCCACTGATGCCTGGAATCCAGGAATGGCAAGGGTGACCCATTTTAAAAAAAAGAGATCTTTGTTTTGATTGATTTGGGGGCAGGGGCCATACTCGGTTGTACTCAGAGCTTACTCTTGGCTCGGCACTCATGGATCATTTCTAGTGGGACTAGGGGACCATATGGGATATTGGAGACAGAACTTAGGTCGACTGCATGCAAAGGTAATGCCTTACCTGTTATTCTACCCCTTCCAGCCCCACAGCCCCAAGAAAAGGGATATTTTCAAAGAGGTGACTACTCATCCTGGTTTGTCCTCAGTCATCCTGGCCTAGACACTACAGGTCGCGTAGTAGTGTTTAGGGCTGGGAATGTGCTCAGCCCTGAGCGAACTGGCAGTCAGTTAGTTGATTTGAAGCTCCTCAGACACTCAGATTCCCAAATATGCCAAGCCCCAGAGGAAGTGAGCTGAGAGGACTTTCTGAAGAGGGCTAGCTATGCAGTGGCTTCAGAAAAGACTCAATAACTGGAGATGGGGGTCACAGCTCAAAAAGGGGGTTTTGATGGACACCAATCACGTCTTCTGTGTTCCCCAGTACCCTACCCATACTATTGTCCACCGAGCAGCCACTGTTGTTCACGTGGAATCTGATACTGCAGTTTCCCTTTATGTGAGCATCTGCTATTCCCACGGGCACCCAGAGCTTTGTGACTAATCCGGGTCTTCCAGGATTCAGCAACCCAACTGGCAGCCCAGGTTCAGTGCCCCCATGCCACCTTCTGCTTTCTCGTGGTGTTGTTCTAGGGCATCTGTGATTGTGCCCTGCTATGCTCTGCCCCACGCCTCTGCCTGAACTGCCTGTCTGTTGAGGGATTCCCTCCCCTGCTTCAACTGATACTCAGGCATCAGGAATGTCATGAGGAGTCAGGCTCAGACTATAGAGCTAGTGTTCAAATCGCAACTTTACCATATGTGATAATGTCATAGGAAATAGGAGGCTTGATAAGAGGGTTAAATGAATAACTGCAGTGGAGTATTCAAGAAAGTGACAAGCACAGAGTTGATGCTTAGTATATACTAGCTTTTATTTCCACTCTTAATGAGTTGAGATTCAGTTCAGGTCCTGCCTCCTCCAAGAAGTCTTCTTTGTTTCTCTTCTTCCCAGAAGGGAGGCAAACCCTCCTTCAGGCTTTTACATAGAATTATCTACTAAGAATAATATTTACTATCTGCCTCTGATAGCCAGTTCCAGAACAAAGGATCTGTTCCAGGACTGTATTTTTATTTCTACCTTCTTGGTGCCCCGACAATAAGGATAGGCGCCAGTAATAATCAATCCCGCATCTGTTCTATTAAGTACTCTCTAAATATCTGCTGGGATTTGTAAGTAGGGGGAGAAGAAAAAAGTAGGTAGTACATAAGCATAGCTCTGAAGTGTGGTCTAACCTTTGGACCTAGGGTGTGTCTGTGCAGAGGGAGGAAGGGAAGGATGGAAGAGCCATCCAAACTCCACACTCCTCATCCCCACAGCAGAGAGACTCTGATTTTATTTCCTATCATATTATAAATAAGAATCTAATGGAGAAGGGTGTAAGCAGGGTATTTGTTTGGTTTTGTCTGATGTGTCTGGATGGAGCCAGGGCCTCACATCTTTTTATATTGTTGTTTTGGGGGCATGTCTAGGAGGGTTCAGAGTCTACTCCCAACGTTGGGGTCACTCCCAGTGTGGTCAGGAGGACCATGCGGAGCTGGAAGGTCTGTGTTGTCAGGGACTTCTAGCTCTCATGCAAAGCTCGAGCCATCTCCCTGGCCCTTGGGGCTTCTACCTCTGAGGCCTGTGCCCTGCCTCTGAGCTGCTTCCCAGGCCCCTGCTGCTGCTGCTGCTGCTGCTGCTGCTGCTGCTGCTTAGTTTGAAGGTCTCGGCATAGGCCTCCAGTCCACGATCTCTGAAAAGCTCCCTTTCCGCAGGAAGCACCCTGAACCTAGCCCTGCGGGCCTCCCCCATTCCCTTGGAGACAATCCAGGCCCATGCCTTGGGTGCTCTCACGGCCCACACAGTGTGCAGGGAGTGAATGGGAAATGTAGAGCTCGGCGGCTCTGATCACACCCCTCTACCTTTTACCTCGCCTCCCAGAAGCAGCTGACCCAGGACTCACTCACTCTGGACTGAGGTTCTGTTGGACTCCACGTGGCCTCCCCGCCAGTGGGAGGCTCTGCAAGCGGGTGGGGGTGGGTTTTGGGTAGCAGCTGGAAGAACTGCGGCCTCTCCTCTCCTCAGAAAGGCTACCACGAGATCCGGGAGCTTCGCCTCTTCCATTTCACCAGCTGGCCTGACCACGGGGTCCCCCTGCTATGCCACCGGCCTCCTGGGTTTTGTGCGCCAGGTCAAGTTCCTGAACCCCCAGAGGCGGGCCCATCGTTGTCCACTGCAGGTGAGTGCACAGGGTCCCCCCAAAGGTGATCCCACCCAGAGATCTCTCTTCCCTTCCCTGCCTGGATTCTCGGCCTTCCTCGGGCCCTTGCAGCATCCCCTGTGCCCAGCACTGAGGGAAGAGATCTGCATCCAAGCTTGACTCACCACAGTATATTAACCATTGCTGTTGTTGTTGTTGTTATTGTTACTGCTCCTGGGGGATGTGGGTGTGACCTGGCCAAGTTGTTTTTCTGAGCCCCTTCCCCCATAATCGGGCTTTCTGATGGTGCTCAGGACGCCCAGTGGTGCTGGGATCCTATGCGCTGCCAGGCATTGCTCCTGCCCTTTGAGATACCCACCTCCTCTGCTCTCACTTCTTTCAGCCACTTCTCATGCAGCCTTGGGAAGTGGGTACTCTCAGCACCTCTCCATCTTACAGGTGGCAAAACTGAGGTGGTGGCAGGCAGGTCTCCCTGGCTCCTGGTGTAAAATGGCAGAGCCAGGATGCTTGACCAGCTTCTCGCCAGATGCTGGTCCTGGATCATGGGCTGCCCCAGTGGAAGCCACTTCCCTTCGTGTTTGTTTATAAAATTAGTTGCTGTTTAGACATTAAAGGGGCTACATCAGGCTTCACCCACACCTAGGGTTTTCTAGAGGGCCGCACTCGGGGCAAGGGCTGAGTCCTGCCTTGTCCTAATGAAGATGAAGTGCAGCAGTGTTTGAGTTTGGGGGTAGTACAGGTTGGAAGTTGGTCAGCCTGTGTCTCCTCTCTTTTCTGGGGTCTGTCTCCTGGGTGACCTGGGACTCCACCCAGCCTGCTCTGCAGCCTCCGGACTATTCTGGAATACATCCTCCATCTGCTCCTGTTCAGGCAGTGCCCGTCAGCCAGCACCTGAACTCCAGTCTGCCAATGGTAGATGGAGCAGAGCTGACCCCTTTGTCACACAACACTCACCTGCTCCCAGCAGCAAGATCATAAAGTCTCAACAGAGTCACAGCACGTCCATTCCAGAGGAGTACCTGGAGTGTGGAGGGCTATAGTCTTCTTTCTCTCTTCTCTCTTGCTTGCTCTCTCTCTCCTCTCTATCTCTCACACACACATTCCTGAGACTCTCTGAGCTCTTTGCTTGTATCCTCTGCTTTAGAGGCAGAAAAACCGAAGAACAGTAAAGCAGTACCCCCTCAGCCCTATATCCCAGAAACAGCAGAGAAGGGTGGGGGGCTGGGCAGGGAAGAGAAGGGGACAAGATGCATCTCAGGCCCTCTTGCAGGATGTCTCTGTATGTTCCTGTATAACAGGTCCCTGTATGCACCTGGACCAGGTCATCCTTAGGCTTCTCTGCAGGTCCCCCTCAACCCCTCACAGAGCCCTCCCTGTCTCTTCCAGTGCTGGCGCCGGAAGGACAGGCTGCTTCATTGCCATTGACACCATGCTCGACATGGCTGAGAACGAAGGAGTGGTGGACATCTTCAACTGTGTGCGCGAGCTCCGGGCCCAGAGGGTCAATCTGGTGCAGACAGAGGTGAGACCGGGGTAGTGGCTGTAGGCCCCTACAGTCCTGGCTGAGAGGAGCAATAGTCCCTGAACCTTTTGACACCCAGATCTGGCACTGACCTTAGTGGTCAAAATCCCTTGAAATAAGAGCCCATGGGTGAGCGGTCCTAGAGGCAGGGTTCTGAGTTTGAGATAAAAATGAGAGGAAAGTGAGATGTGACTGGTCGAAGACACATGGTCTTGCTCTCTGGTAGGAGAGACTGACTTTCAAAGAGATGTGTGTGGCTAAGCACCTCTGTGTATGTGTACAAGGACACAGACCGGGTCTCTGGAAGACCAGTTGCTCCACAAACACTTAGGCCCTGTGGTCTGGGGAGAGCATTCAGGCATCACCTTGAATGCATGTGGCCCCTGTGTTGGATTCCCCTACTTGGCATGTCCCCACCTCCTGCAGCACTACTGCATGGAGTCCTGGTAGTTCCCAGGACTCTGGGCCACATTGCAGGCCCCACAAAGGTGGGCTATGTTTAGCCTCTTGTGCTGTGCTTGGGGATCCACCCCAAGACACATGGAAAGAAAGAGGCAGCAGCAACATCTTCTTCATCTTCTATCCAGTGTGTTTAGAGGAGACTTGCAGGGGGAGGGAGGGATAAAAGATTAAAGGAAAGGTATTTCAGGAGAAGGAACAGCAGGTGCAGAAAACTCTGATGGTGGGGGTGTGGGAGGGGCCTTGTTTCTGGAAGAATCCCAGAAGCAATTGGGTGGGAATGTGAATGGTTTTATTGGGAGGTTCATTCACCTCACCAAAAAAAGAGGGAAGGAAATCCAGCTTTGAGACAAAGTGTTGGACAATGGTCACATACAGTGACATCTGGAGCCCCCATCTGCCGGGGGCCATGTGGACAAAGTGGAAGGTCTGAGTTTCCCACCCAAAAGGAACCCCCGGCTCTCCATCTGGCATGATGGAAGGTACCTTCCTGGGGCGTTAGCTCATGGTGCACACAGTCTAAGTACACTCCTGGGACTGGGAAGCATCCTGCAGTGCAAACCTCACAATGTTCTGGCCCTGCCAGGAAGCAGCCTTCAAGCAAAGGAGAGAGGGTCCAAAGATACAGAGAACAGGCCAGTGATTCCCAGAGCAGCGGGGGCTTAGAGGTGGGCACAATTGTATGGTGAAGGATAAGAAAGGGACTTCTGGGGTCACCCTAATGCAGAGTGTACACATGTCAAGATGCAGAATAAAATGTTACCTTTGAAAAATAATTTCAAACAGGTGCCAGAGATCTGGCTCAAATGAGTAGGTGCTTTGCAGCTATAAGGCCCTGGTTTGGCTCCCCTAATTCTATGAGTGCACCCAAGAAGTTCCCCCTGCCCCCAAATCACACACACATGCCCAGTAACAATTTGAAAATAAGCCACAGGAAGCAGAAAATATAAAATAAAATGAAAGCCAACAAAACGGGTATAATAAGCAAAGGGACGCTGAAGAGGACAGTTAAGAGTGGCAGCTGTTGTCTTTCCAGAACTTTCTCAATCATATTGGCAAGGATGCTGCTGAGCCCTGCACTAAGGATAAAACTCAACACTTAGAAAGCTGGAGACACAGCTCCAGAAAAGAAGATAATGATTGTGCAGGGCAAAGAGCATGCCCGTCCTTCAAGCACAGGTGAACTGGGGGCCACCAGCCTCGGCCGCTTCTAATGCACCTCTCCCTGGCCCTACAGGAGCAGTATGTGTTTGTACACGATGCTATCCTAGAAGCTTGCCTCTGCGGCAACACTGCCATTCCTGTGTGTGAGTTCCGCTCTCTCTACTACAACATCAGCAGGCTGGACCCCCAGACCAACTCCAGCCAAATCAAGGATGAATTTCAGGTAATAGCCTATTCTCCAGTGAGACAGCCAGTCTCACAGCACCGAACGCACCCCAGCATTTTCCTGGGGGTAGCGGATCTCTCTGGGTGCTTCCAGTATCTGTGCTCCAAAACAGCTGCAGGCTTCCTGGCAGTGCCTAAGATGCACAGCCGGGAGCAAGTTTCCACCGGCCTCCCCCATGATTGCCGAGGCTCTGCTTAACTCTGATTATGTTTTTGAATTGAGATCTTATTTCAGGCTTGTCCAACTGTGGGTGGAGACACATTTAGACACACAGGTGTGGATTTCATGCTTCTTCATCCCTGAGAGACTCGGGTTTCCTCAATATTTCTGCCTAATTGCAGTGTGCCCTAGGTCCTGGTTTCTCAAAGTGGAGTCCAGAGACTGAGTATATCCACTTCCCTAGAAGTTTGCTAGACGTGCAGAACCAGAGTACTGGGGAGACAGTGCAGAAATTGAGGTTTATGCCTTGAGTATGGTGATCCCAGTTTGGGTCTTGGTACCAGATAGCCCCTAGGTGCAGAGCCACTAGCCCAGGACAGAAACAGAAGGTAGAACAGCATCCCGGCCAGAGGCCCTGGTTTGAAAAAATGAATATGGGTGGGAAGGTGTTAGGCTGAGTTTGAACATCACTGTCTCTTCTTTTGTAGGGGGAGCAATGCCTAACTATCTGTCCTTGTGCCCCACAGACACTGAATATTGTGACGCCCGTGTGCGGCCTGAGGACTGCAGCATTGGGCTCCTCCCCGGAATCATGACAAGAATCGGAGCATGGATGTCCTCCCGCTGGACCGCTGCCTGCCCTTCCTCATCTCGGTGGACGGCGAGTCCAGCAACTACATCAACGCAGCCCTGATGGATGTAAGCACAGCCCTGGCAGGGGGTGCTCCCAGCATGCCTTGCAGGGAATAAAGGCATGAGTAGAAGATCGGAGATCAGATCATCTTCACCCCGGGTGGTGGTGGCTGGAACTAAGGCCCCTGGATGGACCCTACAAACCACTTTTCTCTTGCTTCCTATCCTGCAAAAGGCCAGATCCCTGTGAAGGCTGTAGTCCAAACCTGAGTGGAGGCTGGGCTCTTCACTTTCTGTTCCCATAAGCATCCTAGGGGAACAGACCAGATGGGGTTGCAACATAGTACAGCAGTTAGGATGCATGCCAGGCATGCTTCTGACCCAGGTTCACTCCCTGGTAACCTGGTCTTCCAAGCAGCACTGCCTGGAAGCTCTGGAAGTGCTCCAGCAGGTCTCCTAGAGACTCTTCTTCAGTACGAGCCAGGACGGTCCAGAGCAGGTGCTCAGTGAGTGGTGAGGAAGCCAGTGAAGGGAGGCAGCCAAGGGCGTGTGGAGGGGGACAGATCCTGTCCCTGACTGTGACCACGCTGGAGAGCTGCTGGCTCTTGCTTGCTCTGCCTTAGGTCCCCAGAAAGCTCCTCTACCCAGACCACATTTGGGATTTGACTCATGGTCTTCTGACCAGGTCCTCCCACCATTTCTGCTCCTTGTCTCGCTGATTCTGGAAGGTTGAGACCTTTGCGGCTGAATGGAGCCCTGGATCATCTAGTCTGATCCATGCATTTTTCAGCAAGAGAAACCGAGGCTTAGGAGGGAAAGGCTGGTTCAACATCACCCCAAGTGCAAGTGGCAGAGCAGAAGACAGGCCTGTGGGCTGGCCCCTTCCATGGGCTCAGTCTGACAGGAAGAGCAATCTCACCTCAGGGGTTTCAGGACTGAGAAACACCTCAGACTGGGTAGAATTGAGCCTTTCTGAGCCACTCCCACCCATGGGTGAGGACAAATTTACCCGGTCAGGTGGATCTTCTCAGGAACCTGCGGTGCTGTCTCCTGGAGTCTGAGGCAGCTATGTCTCTGATCTCCCATCTTCTACTCAGTTCATCAATGCTGGAGTGTGAAAGGTGAGAGAGGTGCATCCAGTCCTCTGTGAATCCTTTCTGGATCCAAGGGCTAAGTAGCTTTGTTCTGGTCAGACCAACGAGCTGGCCCTATTAGCATCTCCCTAGATCAATGTGTAATGTGTACACAGCTCCTCTCTCTCTCTCTCTCTCTCTCTCTTTTTGTGTGTGTGTGTGTGTGTGTGTTGGCAGAAGGGGTCTGGGTGTGCACAATACTTCCAAGCTATAGCTGTATTTGCCACCTGTCACAACTGCCCTTCCCCATCCAGACTCAATCCCACTTCTTTCTGCCCTCTACTTAGTCTGTTAACTGCTGCCTGCAGTCAGATGCCTTCGCCCAGCTCAGACTCTGATTGTATTCTCTTTGTCCACAGGGCATTGAAGGGGCCTTTGCCTTTCTTATTAAAAAAAAAAAAAAAGAATCCTTATCTGTATTCCAACTCAGTCTGTGCATTATCTGGTAACCATAGCAGCTTTGCTCCTAGCAGAAAAAATATGAAGTCCTCTGGGTTAATTTTTAATGTTTCCCCTGGTAAAGGATGATGTTATCCATGAAATGGATTGCCGGCTGATCCCTGAAACCCGGCAGGAGCACGGATCTCGAACATATTTTCAGATAAGGCTTTGTCAGGCATGCCGGCCTAATAGAGCGTTTATCACAGAGACAAGGAAAAGGAAAAGAAAACTAACATTTGCTGCATGTTGGACACTGCGCCAGGCCTTAGACTTAGGCTGTTTTGTTCTGCCTTTTGGGTGTTATTATCCTCATTTTATGATTGATGTGCTGGGAGTCAGAGTTTTTCCTAGGTGCACAAGCTCAGAAAGGGTGGAGCCAGAGGTACGAGAATCAGATATTTGACTCAAAGGCCATTCTCTTTCCTTGTCTGGAAGTGTTGTGAAAACCAGTATCTGTACTCAAGTTGGTTTTCACAGGAGCCCAGTTTGTGCCCTCTAGGACTCCCTCTGTGTCATGCCTCCAGCTGGGAGGGAGCCTTGGCACACAAAGCCTGGTGCATGTTACATCCATACGTACCACACTACTTTGGTCTTTGCCAACAGGACATCAAGAGACAACAAAACAAACTGGTGCTTTTATGTCATTATTATCTATTTATCAAAGCTTTGTTTTGATTTTTTTGTTTTCGGGGGCGTTGGTTTGGGGCCACATCCAGCAGTGATCAGTGGCTTTGTGCTCATTGATCACTCCTGGTGGGGTTTACCCCTGAGCCCCTATGGGATTCCAGGGATCAAACCCAGGTCACTGCATCCAAGGAAAGTGCCCTAACTACTATCTCTCTGGCCCCTTGCAAGATATTTTTTGCCGTGGCCTTCTCCTGGTGTGTGACTACAAAAGTCCCACTTTCCTCCTATCTTTTTTGTGGAATTCTATTGGAAAATGGGCCAACTCCCTCATGAACAACCGTCTAAGAAAGGCTGGTGATTACAGGGATGTTTCCCTGGGTTTTCCAATGAAAGAGAGCAGCCCCCAGCTGAACCAATCCCTTCTCCATCGGGCACTGTAATAAGCAGCGCACAGCCAAAGCCTCAGATGTAATACACACACAGAGAGACTGTTTTTTTCTCGGTCTGTGTCTCCCCATCTATAATCAAGGACAGAAGTCATTTGTGGTCCTTGGTGCTTAGTGTGCGCCAGACAATGTTCAGAACATGTTTCCTCAATGCCAGGACTCAGGCATTCCTCAGTGCCTCAGGTCTCAGGATGGCAGGTGTTACTTGTTGGACAAAATTCAATTTGAGTCTCATTCGCTCATCTGTACTACAGCCATCTTTGGGAAATGGTAATTTTTTTAAATGAAAACCTAAGATTTAGAGAGAGATTGAAAAAAAATGCCAATACTTGGTACCAAAAAAAAAAGAATAAAACTGAAAAATGATGCTTGAATGAATTGATTAATGCATGAATAGATGGATGGGTGGGTGGATGGACACAAATTATGGATGGACACATAAATTATGAATATAAGAATGAGTAGTTAGATGGATGGGTGAATATATAAACAGATGGTAGATGTATGGGTGGGTAGATGGATAACTTGGTGGTTTTATAGATGGTAAGTAGATGGCTCATCCGCCAATGTGGCAAGGTGAGAGCCTCAAGCAACCATAAGCTAATGTCCAAGCTCGCAAAGCAGTGCAGAGAAGCGATAAGAAGACCTCAAAGAGAGAAGAGTAGCAATACTGGCCAATGCAGCAGAATCTGGGAAAAGCTTTCACACGCCTGCCTGTCCTTTTGACAACTATAATTCCAAGATGACAGCCCTCTGACGTCCTGATGGATCGATCACATCTTCTAGAAAGGCAATGGAGATTATCCATGACTTCTACTCAGATCTCTTTGATAGTCATGTCCACCTGCCCACATACCAAATTCTGCAGGATGGATATGTCGTTCCCAACATTCTCCCTTCTGAAATCCGACATGCCTTTTTGTTGGTAAAGAAGGAAACAGCACCAGGCCCAAAGTCAGACCCGAACACCTGAAGAACCTGCCATCAGTACTCATCAATACACTGGCTTGGCTCTTCACACGCTACCTGACTGAATGCAAGGTTCCCTCCCAATGGAAAACCAGCAGAACTGTTCTACTGTTCAAGAAGGGAGACATCCATGACATTGGCAACTATCGCCCAATCTGCCTGCTGTCCGTCATCTACAAGTTGTTCATTCGAGTCATCCTGAACAGGATTAGCAGAACATTAGATGAAGGACACCATGCGAGCAAACTAGCTTCCAAAAAGGATTCAGCACAATTGACCATATCCACACGGTAACCAAGCTCATTGAGGTTTGTAGGGAGTTCAAGATGCCGCTCTGTCTCACGTTCATTGATTTGAAGAAGGCCTTTGATTCTGTTGAGTCCAAAACCGCCATCTAAGCCCTATCCAAACAGGGCATTCAAACTCAATACATCAAGTTCCTTCATGAGCTGTATTACAGATTCACCACCAGGATCTCACCATTCTACAAGGAAGTAATCATTGATGTCAAAAAAGAGGGGTTCAGCAGGCTCATACCATTTCACCAAAACTCTTCAGCACCACCCTCAAGAACATAATGCAACAATTAGAATAGGAAGAAATGGGAATGAAAATAGATGGTTGGTTACTACACCACCTTTGCTTCGCTGAAGATATCGTTCTAATAACACCAAACATCAGCAAAGTGGCACAAATGCTGGCTGATTTTGACCAAGAATGTAAAAAGATAGGTCTACAGCTGAATTTCAACAAAACAATGTTCATGAAAAATGAACTAGTTCCAGATGTTCCATTCACTCTCAATGGGACAAACATCTCTGAATGTAGGATACAACATGATGAATGACCTAAAACCTGAGCTGCGCAGGAGGAAGAGAGAGCAGCATGGAATGCCTTCAAGAGCATCGAAGAAATAGCTAAAAAGGCCAAAGAACCTCTAACACTGGGCATATCTCTTCGACTCCACCGTTCTCCCTGCATTAACATATGCCTCAGAGACCTGGGCCCTACAAAACCAGGATGAGAATGCTATCTCGGATCTCCCAAAGAGGAATCAAAAGAGCTATGCTTGGAATATTATGCCTCACTCAAGTGAGAAGGAATCCAGAGTTCCGACCTCCGGTCGACGATCAAGTCAGGGACGCTGTCTCCTTTGCCAAGGCGTCGAAAATCAGATGGGCTGGCATGTAATGCGATTTGGAGACAACCACTGGACTAGAGCCATTTCCGACTGGATACCACGGGATGTCAAAAGATCACGTGGCAACCCACCTACAAGATGGTGAGACTTCTTTGTCAAGGCCCTGAATGAATGGTTTGAGGCTCTTTATATTCCTGGAGCAAGCAGATGCCATTTGGCTACACTGGCACATGACAGGGACAAATGGAAACTTTACTGGAGCCTGCTTGAGCAAACTGATGAATTACAGGATGTCAAGTGATCAAGTAGATGGGTGGGTGGATGGGTGGTGGAGTGATTAACAGTAGACAAGTGGGTGGAATGGATTGATGAATGAATGAGTGGATGGGATGGGTTGATGAATGGATTTATAAAGGAATGAATAGTTGGCCTAAAATTCAAGAGTGGGAAAGGTGGTTTGAAACTCAGGTTAATCTGACTCTGAAACCTAGGTACATAGGCTATAGAGATAGTACAATGAGGTAAAGCCCATGCCTTGCACATGGCTACCCTATTCAATTCCTAGCATTGCATATGGCCCCCTGAGTCTAAGAGTGATCCCCTGAGCACAACCAGTATGGCCTCAAAACCATTAAATAAATGAAATCTAGGTACATTCCAGTGCCCCATTTTCTCACAGGATACAGTGCTCATTTATGCCAGGTCATCTCAGCCTTTATTCTAGGCTTGGCACAGAGACTTTCCTCTTGCAATAGATATTCCCTCTGGAGGCACTCTTGGACTGAGATGACCTCTCTTCCAACATAGGGCACTGGGACACAGGATAATCTTTATATCCCAAGAGGTGCCTTGGCCAGCAGAGCAGCAAATATGCATCCAAAATCTTCCATTTCATATTGTAATGATGATTATTTGCTGAGCACCAAGACATAAATAATTTATTTGGATAATCCCCATCTGAGTGACACTTTCCTAATGAAATGTCTTCTTTTGGAGGAGAATGAGTTCATTATAAGAAGATCCCCATTGCCACCAGGGCACGCAGAGATAATAGTATGGGCAGGTGCTCTGTGTAATCTATCAGGAAACCTCTGGGCGTCTGGCAGCTATCCAGGCCTTGCCGTCAGAATGCCACCAATGCATGTGTATTTGACAAAATCTGTGTTGTTCCTTTGTCAGAGTCACAAGCAGCCTGCCGCCTTCGTGGTCACCCAGCACCCACTACCCAACACTGTGGCCGACTTCTGGAGGCTGGTGTTTGACTACAACTGCTCCTCTGTGGTGATGCTGAATGAGATGGACACTGCCCAGGTAGGAGGAGACCCAACTGCTATCCCAGGTGCTGAGGAGCATTAGGGCAGCTATGTGCACGAGACAGAGGGAGGACATAGGGCTGCCCAGGCCATCTGCCCTCGGATGGTCACTGTATGAATGGCGGCTCAAACAGGCTCATTCTGCCACCAGCAGAGAATCAGGTTCTCCTTCTAGCCTCTGCCATACCCAGGGCCTCCCACTTCTAGCTATGACAGCCCCTGCCAATATGTTTTGTCCAACCCCTCGCCTCCTCACCACCACCCTAGTAACAGACTTTGCTCCATGTCCTAGGCACTGCTTAGGGTCTTTCTTGCTATGTCTTTCTCTAGCCCTGCCAGGTATCCTAAAATCTGGCCTCTCTAGCCTTTTCTCTCTCCTCTGTGACACAACATTTACTGCTGGAGGCCAGAACTTGAACCCAGGACCCGAGGCCCCTAAACACCCCTGCCTTCATCAATGATGATCCTAACCCCTCAGGTCTGAATGCGCCAGACATCATGTCCCTGTGGCATAGTGTGATGGGACAGTCTTCAGAGCCTGTAGCCCCAGGGCAAGGCCACCACTCAGGGGGTGCAAGTTGTCCTTGTTTTTGCAAATTGATCTCTTCCCCATTTTGCATAAAACTCAAGGGGATACACTCTGGGATGAGGACTGCCTTGGGCAGGACTTGAGTGGAATTGAAAGGGAAAAAATGAGTCTGAGCTGGAATAACAGCCCTCCAGGAACTCAGCGCCTCGCTTGAGAGACAGATGAGCACATTGTCCCAAGCTCAAGTGGCAGTGTCGTAATAGAGGTCAGTGAGAAAGTGCTGTGCTGGCCGGGAACAAGGAGCAATTAATTCAGCCCAGAGGGTGAGGGGAGTCTTCAAAGAGAAGGTGACTTTGGCCTTGAAGAAGGCAGCAGAGATTTGGGTGTGAGGCAGAAGCTGAGAAAAGCTCATGCAAGCAGAGGGAAAGCCAGGAGGCTGGGTGGGGTGAATGTAGAGACCTGTCTATGGAACAGTGACAGAGTGTCGCCATGGGCCCAGGGACATAAAAAAGAGGAGGGTGGGGATACTGGGACTTACTGAGAACTCCCAAGTTCAGGCATCAGCTGTAGCCTGCAGTGCCAGACTGACGGGGTAAGCCACAGTATCCTTACTCTGAGTCAAAGCTTTCGTGCAAACTCATCTCTAAAGCAGGTATGATCAAAAGCTCTGCACATTGAAGCAGGATGTGGGGGTCTGGGTTTCTACGTACACTAGTCTTTGGCTCTTCTTGAAGCCCCTGTGCAGAGCCAACCAGGCTAAACATCTTTGCAGAGTCCCAGGGATTCTCAGAAACACAGAAAATTCTGGCCACGAAGGGAAGACAAATACTAAAGAGTTTAAGCTGCAGCATGGGGACTAGTGAGGAGCAAACAGACCTGGAAGCCAAGAGATGGGGGAGGAAGGTGAAGAGTTAGAGAAAAGAAAAGGGCTGATCTGAGCCAAGAAGGAAGCCAGGAATGAGGCTGAGAGAAGAGTATCTGGTAGAAGTGGAGGAGATGAATGAGAGTTCACCATTCTTGGTGGATAGAGTCCACCATTCTAATCCCAGACATTGGACATCTGGGTGCTACACTGGCAGGCACGGAAAGGCAAGGGGAGGAGTGGAGGAGGAAGCAGGAAGGCTGGGAAGGCAATATTATAGGAATGTCACTGGTGCTATTTCAGATGTGCGTGTGAGAAGGCAGTTGGGAGAGATTTCATTCGTTCATTCAGCTTGTGATTGTGGGGTATCTGCTATTTGCGGAAACTGTTCTGGGGGCTTGGAATGCATCTGTGAACAGGACGGAGAAAACAGAACAGCAATTCCTGTCTATCATACAGCTTCTTTTCTAAAGCAGGAGAGATAACAAACAACACTTGACAATGTCCTGAATTATATGTTATAGGTAATGAGTATGTGGAAAAAAAAATGAAAAGGCTGGTAATGAAGGTGGGAAGGCTGGTTACAGCATGGAAGAAACCCTGTTAGAAAAGTCAGGGCGACCTATAAAGAAGGTCCTGTCTCAACGCAGGACAGAGTTTGTCTATCCAAAAGGGCTTGAGCAGTGATTTGGTCTGAACCCAAGACCCCCAAGGCTTAGGTGTGTGCTGCCTATGAGGTGGGAGAACAAGGTCAGAGGCCATCGGGTTGGCAGGCAGATGGGACAGCGCACACCATGCCCTGGGGAGTCAGCCTGCTCTCGGCACTTTTGAAGAACAGCCCTGACTGTGAGCCCAGCTCATATAGCGACACAGATACAGCAAGAGCAAGGCCAGGACCTTGGAGAGCCTTGGAGCCTTGGGGCGTCACTCAGAGAAATAGGAAGTCATGGACAGGTTTAGCAGAGGAGTGACTTGAAAAAGCAATCTGACACTCTAGAAGTGCACCTGACTATGGTTTGTGCAGGAAGTTCGGGGAGTAAGGGGAGCAAAGCCCTAGGGGCTTTTTCTATTAGAAAAAAAGCAGTGAGAAAAGAGAGGGGGCTTGGACCTCTTTTATTAGGGAACAATTATGTGAGCCCAAGATGTATCCTACAACTAGATACAACCAAATAACCAGACAGATTGAATATGGAATGAAAGAGAAAAAGGGATCTAGAATGAGTCAAGTCCATGGGGCCAGAGCAATAGTAGAGTGGGTAGGACACTTACCTTGCACATGTCCAACCCAGGTTAAATCCCCAGCATCCCATATGGCCCCTAAGCACTTCCAGGAGTAATTCCTGAGTGCAGAATCTGGAGTAACCCTTGAGCATTGCTGGGTGTGGCCCAAAATGCAAAGAAAAAAAAAGAAAAGAATGAGTTCAAAAACTGGGCCTGCACAATGGTTCAATCGGAGTCTGAGATTATGATGAAATTTAACATATTTCCATTTTTAAAGAGACCTGTGACACTCCAAGGTCAGGAGGCATCATGACCATATTCCTTTGCTTGAAAATGTTAAATGTTGGCCTCTGCTCTATGCCCACAAGTGAAGCCAAGCCATAAAAACCTTGGGTGTTCCTTTATCCAACACCCCTGCTTTTTCCCCAAAACCATTGTTCTGCACAGAGGAGGCACTACTCAGAACTCATTTTGGGACTTGGGGTGAACAAAGCAACAGGGTCAAGGTCATTCGTTGGCTGTATCTCCTTCAACAGTGTGGGCTCTGGGTGAATGTTGATCTTTCAGCCTCAGCCTCAGATATTAGTACAGCCTTTGAGAATCGCTTCTCTACATGTAGAAATAAAAAACCATCAGGCTCAGAAGGGCCCTGAGGTTGCCTGCCATATGCAGCTGGCAAGCCTCCCTTGAAATCAGCAGATGAATCAAGTACTTATTGATATAAATATCATCACTGCAACAGCTGGGCGCCTTGCGAGAATAAACAGTGACACAGCGTGAGCATCAGAAAGGCTGCCCTCAGCACCTGGAGAGTTGGTCCTTTGAAATGGCATCAGTGTTTGTCTGCCCATGTGCCCGTGCCAACGCAGTGCCAAGCTCAGTCAGCCCAGCCTGTGGACAGGTCTCATTAAGTCCCTATCTAGAAAACTTGTGCCTCATCCTGTGCTTTGACGGAGAATGTAGGACTTGTGTTGAGTGTTGTGGCAGCACTGTCTATGACTTGCGACAAAATACAGTTAGTGAATGAGATCTGAGAGTGCTTTCTGTCTTCGCACTGATAGAGGCAGTTCTGTCTGCCTGTACTCAAAATCTGTCTTACCTCACTCTGTCAACCAGCTCTGGACACCTTTCCAGTCTCCACTGTGGCTGCCCTTCAGAGATAATTATGAGCAGTTGAGGCTCAAGAGAAAACACTCAAAGCCACTATATTTGACCTCAGAAATTTTTCTGGCTCTTTGTCAGTCCATAAAAGCCTGTAATCAGTTCAGAGTAGGGCAAAAGCCTAGAATGCCAACATCCAGTAGAGAGCCCCATGGTTTCCAAGGAGCACATCAGAAGGAATCCTTTGAGCTCCTCCCAGGGCATTGAGAAGCTCTCCTCCATCTTTGTGGGCTGTGTGAGTAGACGAGAGTCCATGTGGAGCAGATTTCAGAAAGTCTTTTCCCGGGTCCTGCCTTACCCACTACATCCTGATTCCAACCTAGTTGAATGTGTGATCTTACACAGGAAAGGGAGGGGGGTCTATGTGATGAAGTCCAGGCTCTCCAGATGCAGAAACTGTCCTGCGTTCACTAGGTGAGCTCCAGTGTAGAGTCCTCCTAAGAGGGAGGAAGGAGGATGAGAGTCAGTCATGTGACAGTAGAAGAGGAATGGCACATGATTCAGCCATGAGTAGAGAAACACTGGTAGCCTTTAGACACTAATCACTTGTATCACTTGTCTTCCCTTTGATCATCGATTTGCTCAAGCAGGCACCAGTAACATCTCCATACGTCCTGTCACATGCTAGTGTAGACTAATATTGAACAAATTCCCACCTGGGCTTTCCAGGTAGGATGCAGGCAGCTCTGCTGACATCTTTAATTCGACTCCTTATGGATTTTTTTCACACTCAACTCCCAGAGAGTATGTGGGGGCTCATTTGTTACAGCAGCTGGAAGAAAGACATACAGGCCATGGAACTGAATGCCTCAGACATCCAGTCCTGCAGGAAGGGGAGATGTCAAAACCAGCAGTGGGGATGAGATGGAAATTGGGGACACAGCAGAGTTAGTAGTGATATGAGGCTGGTAAATGAGTCAGGGTCTGAGCCAGGGTCCATGGGGAGCCGTGAGGGAATTGACGTGGCTGCCATGAAGGCAGGTGTCTATTGTGTCCTCTGCCTGCTAGAGCCCCAGAGAGAAGGGAAGGAGGGGAGAAGCGAATAGGCTCCCAGAGCTGTCCCTGTGCCTTTTTCTTTCTGAAGATGGCTTCATGCCACTGCTCACCCCCTGCCTTCCTGCAGTAGCCACGAGGTGAAGGTCTTGAGTGTGTCTCAGTAGCAGCTGTTGAAAGGCGTTGTCTGATCACCCATCTGAAGGTTGGAGCCAGTGCCCGCAGCTTTTATATATTTCTCAGAAAATATCCTTTCACCTTTGGGTGACCAGGGAGGGACCCCTCCTCACCACCATGGTTCACAGGGTCCTCAGCCAATACCATCCTTTCTGCCTCTTATTCATGCTGCCCTTTGACCTTGCATTTTATCAGAGTGTATTTTATTTAGCCAAAGATAGGAGAGTGCCCTGAAACACATTTTTCAATTGTTTATTCCCCAAAGGGGTCCATATGCTGGTTTTCATTCCACCCATCAGAGGATGTTTATCCCAGCGACAAATAAGCCTTCTGATTCCATCAGCAGGAAAGTGGTGCTCGACACTGAGGCTACTTCGACATTTGTTAGATTTCACATGTGCGCTTGTACTGCCCCCACCAAGGACATCTCACTGCGTGAGCAGCTGAGGAGCTGGCTCAGGAGATGATGGATGGCAGCTGTTCGGGGCTGTCCACACAGCCTTCAGGAGGCGCTGAGCTGTGCTTTGCTCTGACAATTCAGAATCACAGCCTCCTCCCTCACTCTGATTCCGAAGAAGCACTCTTTTCTAAATGGTCAGCAACAACTGGCCATCTAGCACTGCTGGTGCGGTGGTCAGCGCTGCCCAGGCCAAGCTGGGGGGAAATTTTCTAGTCAGGGAGATCGTGCCCTTTCCTCCAGCCTGGTGGGTGGGCAAGGTTGGAGTCCTAGCTAGAGGAGGTAGCAAAGGGCCATGGGTCTCAGCTCAATGATGTCAATACATCAGAATACCCCATGTAGGAAAATAAGAATGTCTGGGTGTGTGGCATGTTTGTGTGGCTCTGTTCAGCCAGGCCCTGTGGCTGTAGACAGTAGTAGGTTTCTTGGAAGTGCCTATTTATTACCAGGACTTAGAAAACCACCAGCGAGGGCTCCTCTCTGTGAGGTCTGTAAACTGTGGAGGCTTCCCTTCTCCTGGCCTGCCAGCTTCTCCCCCTTTTGTGCTCTCTGGCCCGTTTCCAAGCCACTCTGGAGGCAATGATCAGCTCCTCATTCGTTTCCACCAGAAATCCAGGCACATCACACACTGTCCACATTGATGAATGTAGCAGGCATTCAGAAGGTTAGGACAGTGGGGTCGTGGGGGTGGTGTTGGCCACTGACACACTGGCTTAGTCTGTCCTTTTCCAGGGCCAACTCCACTCCCAAACTTTCAGAGTCTGTGCTTTGATATGTATAACCCACTCCCCATCCATGCTGCCTCCCCTCTCCCACTGGTCCCCCCAAGCCAACTGATAGGAATTTTTACCAGGGGAGTCATTCAAGCATTATCCTAAGAGAAATGTTCATACCGGTCACTAAGGAAAGGGCTGGTATATAACTTTGAGTGACCCACCCACGCCACCTACCTAAAAGCCACCCTCTGGCATGAGGTTCCTACTGGTTACGAACCCCTGGGCTGAGCAAGTGCATTTGGAATTACCACAAATAACAAACCGAGAAGTAAAGGATCTGGTCATTAGAAATATCAGTACTGGGCTCTGAGCTGCCTCCCCATCTCCATTCCCCACCCCCTACCACCTCCCATATTTTTGCTACACTGTTGACACCACACTGGCCAAAATGCTGGACCCCAGCACTCAGATGCCAAAGATGATCTGGAGCTCAATCCAAGAGGACATTGCTTGTTGCTGAGAATCACTTCTGAATCCCCAAGCATCAGGGGAGGGCTGGGGGCCCTGGCAGCCAGCACTACCATCTGCTTACACATCTTTTGGCTGAATGTCACTGCGTGCTCGCTGGGGCAGTGTCACACATTAGGAAAGGCCTAGATTGAGGGTCAGAAGGACCCTGAAACCTTCCCCAGCCCTCAAGGCATTCTGAGGGCTGAAAAATCCTGACCTGGAAAATCAAATGTTGAGAAGTATCCCGAAATAGAGGCATCTCATTTGAGGTGCAGGAGAACGTATTAGCTTGAGAAATTGGTCAGGAAATCTTATTAAAAGAGACAAATCATTTCATATTCTCTCCAGATAAAAATATTGGGGGTAATAGACTTTCCCTGATGCCTTAGACCTATGTACCTCATGTCAGCATCTCAGCTATATTCAATATACATAATATAGGCAATTTTTTTTTGCTCGTTGTGCAGTTCTGATTAATTCTGATTTTGCTCTGTGGCCAGCCACTGACTTATCTGTCCTAGACTCTCATTACTGTGAAGGTCTCAAAGCAGCAGACTCAATAGCAAAGAGAAATAAAGTTCAAGTTGTGGATTTATCATTATTGCATAGCTCAGCAAATGATTGTCTAGTTACAGAATCCCTTTTGTCCAGATACATATATGCATGTGTACACACATGCACAAATATACATGAGCACATGCATGCCGTACGTGCACACACACACTCCTTCCTCAGAATTCATTTCCCATATATACATACACACTACATCAATTCTCAGTATAATTGCTGACATGCACACACTTGCCCTTCCAGTATGTACAGTTAGCCTCCCAGTATAACTACCGACACATACACACACATATACTCACAAATACACACCCTCCATTCCAGTTAACCTCCCAGACAACACATACATGCATACATACCACCTCCTTTCTCTGTATAACCCCCAGGCATGAAAACACACACACACACACACACACACACACACACACACACACACACTGAGTTTCCTACCTCAATATGCTCAGTTAAGCCCTTATAGAGAAGCAGGAAGGGGGAGTACCACTGCAAGAGACATTTACCCTTGCACATCTTTACCACTTAAGAGGTATGGTAAGAATCCCAGGCCAGGGATATAGCCCAGCGAGAGAGCATTTAACCTTGGGTGTGAGGTTCTGAGTTAGATCCTCAGCAGTGCAACAAAAGAAAAAGATGAAAACTCCTTCACATAGATGTGTTCGCAATGATCACAGAGGTGGTTAGGTGAGGTTTGATAATAACATAAACTCTGGAATCTTGTGGGGGGAAAAGAATCAAGGCTTTGGACTGTGTGGTTCTGATACTCACAGTAGCAGGGGCATACTGTGACCATTGTAAACTAGTGGGGGCAGATGTGTTTGCTTTACCAAGCCTGGCTGGAGCTAGCTGTGAGCTACAGGCCAAGCGAGCCAGCTTTACTCCAGGTGAAAGTGTCACCCTGAAGCTGGAATTCAGGCTTTGTCCTGTCTTATTCAAGCTCTGGTAGAAAGAGCAGAGAGGGTTTCACAGTCCCCAGGAGAGTTGACTGTCCTCTGACTGGCTGCCTGAAAATGCTACATCTGTGAAGAGCCCCCAGATTCCCCTTGCTCACCTCTGTCCAGCTTCCTGCTGCTGTGAGGTCATCCCCACCATCACAGGCTCCCTCCCAAGCAGCTCTCCGAAGCCTTCTGTGTTTCAGCTATGTCTTGGCCTTAGTACTAATGGATTTTCTTCCAGCTCATGGCCTCTTGTCCATGTAGGGGTGGTCCCAGAAGACCTGCCACCCAGATCTTAGCTGCCCCTATGCCCCAACTCAGGGCCCTATAATTCTAGACAGGTTACATATCCATCGATGGACAGAACCAGGCGTTTGAAGAAGAAGGTCTCATCCCACACTGAACCACACCGTCCTAGTACCTCCCTCAATACTCCTGCCCCAACTAAAGTCATCAGGAGAACCCAGTATCTGTTCCCTTTTCTTGATAACATCTACTGGCTTCAAGAACCACTTATGGTTCTTAATAGCAGGTGTCTTGATCCCTGCATTGTTGGTACCCAAGGGCAGATAGCTGGGGGGGTGTTGGGGAGCGGGGAGTTACTGTGCACTGGGGAAGGTTCTCACCTTTCTCCTCCTCCTCAGCACCTGGAGTGATCATCAGAAATGTCCCCGGAGGCACCAGGCAAACTTAATGTGAACCATAGTGTCTTAGAGTAAAGGAACTGATTGCTTATACTGTCCAGTTCCTAATTCCAGAAAAACATGAAAGTCCATAGGCAAGTTATTGCCATTCCCTGTTACCTTATCTTTGAGGCAAGAGCAGATTTTCTTACCTCCATTATATGTAAAAATTGACACCCAGCTCACAGCTGAGAAGCAGCTGAGTCCCAATTTAAACCCATGCTTGTTGGGTGCCAAAGCCAAGATATGCGTATATGTAGATACACATTTATATACATATATGTATATATATATATCTTTTAACTGCTCAGATATGTGTATATGTATATACACATTTATAAACATATATATATACATATATATCTTTTAACTGCTCAGTTCCAAATATGAAATGAACATTCTGAAATTTTTCCAAGAAAAGGATAAAGTTCTTTGATTGACATGAGTGAAAAGAAATTCAGAGATTGGACTCCCCTTGTCTCAGAATGTTCTAACTAATCCTGACTGTAGAGCTTGAAGGAAGATGACCAATGATTTTACTCCATTTTACAGAGGAAGTAACGGATATCCAGCAAACCTAACAGGTGGTTTGAAATGGGTAAAGCAAGGACTTTCTCAGCCCAGAATTAGTGTCCAAAGTGTCCTGACTGCCTCAAGAGCCCAAAACTAAAAAAACATGAATCATTTGGCTCCATGAATCCTGAGTTCACTTTGCTCACTGGTGCTCTTTCTGCCTTTGTTGCCTGGTGTCTTCAGACAAGCAGAAAGGCTTGTTGACAGAGGAGACATCAGCCCCCCAACACACTCTCTCTCTCTCTCTCTCTCTCTCCCTCCACTTCTGTCTCTGACCTCTCTCACTCTCTCAGCTCTGTAAGCAGTACTGGCCTGAGAAGACGTCGGGCTGCTATGGGCCCATCCAGGTAGAGTTTGTGTCAGCAGACATCGACCGAGGACATCATCCACAGAATATTCCGCATCTGTAACATGGCTCGAGTGAGTGTTGATGCGTGCCCCTGTCCACACCCCTCCTCCAGAAAGCAGATAGATGGAGGGTCTGGCCTGCAAGCCAAGAGTCTGTCCCCTGGCAGTGCGGTTGCCCCTGGCAGAGCCTTTGCCCATCAGTCTTTCCTCCCACACTCACTGGCACTCCAGGCACCCCGTCCACCATCTGTTTGTCTTCCAACACATAAAACTTGAGAAATTAAAGCTCTCCTGCTGGGTCACATTTTCTGGCAGGAGTTGATGCTGCTTTTGATTGGACTTAGGAAGCTTTGGGCTGGGGAGAGAGAAAGAGGATAGTGGGCAGGGCACTGCAACCGGGGTTCAATCCCTAGGACCCTATAGTGTCTTTCAAGAACCGCCAGAAGTGATCCCTGAGCTCAGAATGAGGAGTAAGCCCCGAGCATTGCTGGATGCTGGCCAAAAATCAAAAACAAATTAACAGGAAAAAGAAGTTTCGCGATAGCCCTTGGAAACACCAAGAAGAAAAAATAATGAGTTGCTTCTGTAAGGGAAATCACGGAGGAGGGGGAGCAGTATGTGGCAGAGGGTCCGCGGATTAGTCAGCAATGAAAACGCTGCCTAACCAAAACATAAAACAACTTTGGTCTCTGCTGGACACTGGGGAAACAGCTCTCTCCTTGCCCTGAGTTCACTATCTAAAGGGGAGGCTCTAGTTCACACGCTTCAGAAAAAAGAGAACAACTGTGCCCCGTAATTGGGAAGGTTTTTCTAGACATTTTGTTTTGGAGGTTTTTTTCTCTTTTTGGCTTTTTTGGGGTCACACCTAGTAATGCTCAGGGGTTACTCCTGGCTCTGAACTCAGAAATTACTCCTGGCGGTGCTCGGGGACCATATGGGATACTGAGCACTGAATCCTGGTTGAGCACAGGCAAGGCAAAAAACCTGCAGTACTATTGCTCCGACCCTGAAATGGACATTTTTGGGCTGGCTTTTCAAGACTGAATAGGAGCTTTGCTGGTAGAACCAAGTACAGGGAGGATGTGGCACCCATTGAAGAAATTACTTAGTCTCCATCTAGTGTTATCTCCCCCTCACAATATCACAGCCCCATGGCAGCTAAGAGTCTGCATCCTGAGCATTTCCCCCTGCCCAGCAGAGCAAACCTAACAGCACCTCTGTTCTCAGCCCCAGGATGGGTATCGCATTGTCCAGCATCTCCAGTACATTGGCTGGCCTGCCTACCGGGACACCCCCTCCAAGCGCTCACTGCTCAAAGTGGTCCGCCGGCTGGAGAAGTGGCAGGAGCAGTATGACGGACGGGAAGGGCGCACAGTGGTCCACTGCCTGTGAGTATCCTGTAGGGTCTGCAGGGCAGAGGTGAGCAGACATCTGGGAGGACACAGCCGGCCATAAACCTTCATCCTGGGTATATGCTAGTCCTGTCTCTGCTACATCCCATCAAGGCCAGTTGGGTGTATCCATGGAATGCTGATCCTTCAACAGACGGGGCTACCCATGAGCTTCCCTGATGTAGTTCTGATGCTTCCTTATGCCTTCCAAGAATCCCACAGGGAGGTGGGCCTCATACATGGCTAGGAAACCTTATATGCCTTACCTGCCACAGGAAAGCCCAAGATTCTCCTCTGTCATTTCCTAAAGAGAAGGGAAGGCTGGAGAGGTTAAGGCACTGTCCTTTCATGCAGCCGACCCAAGTTGAGTGCCCCCAGGTTCAATCCCGGCCCCACATATAGTCTTCTGAGCACTACCAGGAGTGATCCCTGAGTTCAGAACCAGAAGTCATCCCTAAGCATATCTCACCACTACAAAAAAGAGGGAGGGGGATTAATAGATGAATTCATGCTTCATGCATGAATTTGGATGCTATACATTAATCCCTTCCTTCCATCTGTGAGACAGATACAGACACCATCATGCAGCAGGGACTGAGGTACATGCAGGGCAGGGAACAGGCAGAGACCAGACAGCTGTGATCTGAATCCCCTGGACTCCAAGCTCACAACAGTCCATTACTCTACTCTGAGTAAACCCAAAGACTCACTTGCCTACCATCTGCCTACCAGGGCAGTCTCTGAGTCCAGATGTAGCGGGAACACAGGGACTAAGAGAACCCAAGAGGAGACCCCAGGCCCTGGAACATTGTCTCCCAGGGTATAGTGGACACAGGCCTGAGGTGTACCAGGAGTTCTACCTTACCTCATAGATGATGTAGCCAGGGCACCAGGGTTCCAGTTAAATGCTTTCTGATTCCATTATGTGGACAGAGGTCAGAACACTAAAGGAGTGTGACTTAAAGCTATCATCAAGGTGAGTCACTTGATGTTGAGCTTTTGTCCTCCTCTGTCCAACGGCATAGTGGAATTTAAAGCATCTTAACAACCAGCTGATGGCACTTTGGCATGAAGGAGGTAAAAAAGAAAGAGAATGTGTTGGCCAACATGCAGATTAACAGCCATGGCGGCATCTATACAAATACCATCCATAGCATTACTGCGAAGCCTAGTACTGGGGAGTGAATGCCCACCGAGGAGTGTCGCCAACCACCATGACACTGACTCACACTCATTCACGTGGCCTCTTAGATAGAACCTAAAGCCATTTAGGGAGACTGAGATGTTACTCTCTTAAACTGTTGTTAAGGGAAATGTAAACCAAGGTCTTCACTTTGTCAAAATCACTGTCTGGAGACAGTGGAAACGTAGATGACCTCTCACTGATCCCGGAATTGAGTTTAGTCTTTTCAAACACAGATACTGTCTCCAGACCTGGCAGCTGGTCTCCTGCCAAGGCCCCCTGTTCTTACCAGTCCCTCCCACATGAGTGTGTGTGTGTCCCCTCATTAGAAGAGCCATGTATAGCCCATCTTGGTTTCACTGTGAACATGCCTAGGCCCACTCACCTCTTCCTCTGTTATTCTTGCTTAATAAAATACTGATCCCTCCTTTCTTGGGGTTGGGGTGTGGACAGAGCAGAGGGTCTTCCTACTCTTCTCCCAGGTGGTTGGGTTTTAGGCTGCTCTTCTGCAGAAGTGCCTTCACTCCATGTCTTCCATAGCCAAGATGGCCAATGGTTTGAATAGAAGGAAAGCACAGAGGTGGAGTTGTTCTGTTCACCTTATCATTATAGGGGTCCCCCAACACCAGAGTAGGCACAGCCGTCCAGGTACCGGCCTGTGCATGTAAGGCAGCTCTCTGTACTTGAAACATCTGGATGTGGCGTGTTCTGCCGATCAAATATCTGGGAGGTTAACTGAGCACCTTGGTTATTCTCCAGATGTTCTTTAGACACAGTCCATTACATGAGATCATGAGTTGCTCTTGGCAATGCTCCCAGAAGTTCCAAGTCAGGCAGCTTCCTAATGGGACTTTCGGAAGAAGCTGAAGGGCTAGTTGCAAGAAGATGGCTTGTGGACCATCCAAAAGAGGGAACCCAGAGGGAGCACCCTGCTGAGAGTCTTTTGTCCCTATTTCCTAGATCAGTGGGGTGGGTCTTAAATAAAATTGGATGTCACTTTAGTATATAATAAAATTGTCCAGTCACTTTAGTATATACATCTTAGACCCACCCCAAGTCTTCCCACACTAGACTGGCTGACCCTAAACTGACAGAGATGTCTCTTTATTGCTGTCCTTGCCAATGGAAGGAACTGGGGTGAGGAAATGGGTTAGAAATCATCTGGAACTGTTCATTGTCTTCACTGGTTGTGTAGATAGACCAAAAATATCCTTTGGGAGAAGGATGCAGGCACCATACCTACAAAACCATATGATTTTTGTGTGGGTTGAGATCCATTGTCAGGTTCTAACATGCTCAAAGAGCCAAGCAAGCATAATGCTATTTTAGCCCTTCAGGGCCACCAACTCCAATATCTGCATTATAGGTCAGGGGACTTGGAGCTCAGACAAAAGGGACCTGCCAAGGTTAATGCAGGTTCCTGACACAAACTTTGATTCACAGCTCAGGCTACAGCTGTGAGCTATACCCCTGAACTTGCATCCCTGGCCCTCACTCCTCACCCCCACAGGGACCTTAGGATCCACAGGTGCCTGTAGGGCACCCAGAATCTGGCTCACCTCTTGACTCTGTGTTTAGAAATGGGGCGGCCGCAGTGGAACCTTCTGTGCCATCTGCAGTGTGTGTGAATGATCCAGCAACAAAACATCATCGGCGTGTTTCATATCGTGAAAACATTGCGGAACAACAAGTCCAACATGGTGGAGACCCTGGTGAGTTGCCCAGGACCATCTCCCGCTGCAGGAGTGATGGTGGTTCCCTTACAAGAAAGAGAACAATAGTACATAGTGAAAACCCACAGCAGCTGTGTGCTGACTAAGCACCCAGGGTCTGGTTGGCTCTGCCATGCTCCCTTCCAGTCTCGTCGGCTTCTCTTCCACTACACCTGGCTTTTCTCACTTTGTACCACCATTCTTAGCAAAGTATCAGCCTTCAGGCATGGGTGAAGAGTCTGAGTAATGCTTTCAGTATGCTTCAATTCCACTTGAAGTCACCAAAGCTTGTTTTTAGGGGGTAGAGCACTGTGCTAAGTCCCAAAGAAAAAGGAAGGCAAGAGGCTATGGGGACAGAGTCCCCTTTCCCGCATTCAGAGCAGTGATGATCACAGACCTCACCTCAAGATTGTAACTTAAGGCTTCAGTTCTTATCAAAGTGAGAATGTTCTACGGACCACTGGCAGCAGCCTCATGTGGGAGCTTGTTAAAAACACAGATTCTGGGGTCCCTTCAGATTTACAGAATCATGTGCATAGCAGGGTTTGGGAGACCCAGGTGTCGCAGGAACTGAGCTCTGCCTGGTGGAAAAGGGCAATGGGCAGACGTGGCAGGAGGCCAAAACGTGGCTAAGTTACAGATGGAGTCTGAGTTATCTGTTTGGACAGATGCAACTGTGATGCTAAACAAAATGTGTTTTCCCTTTCCTTTCATCCCTCGTGTCACACTTCTCTCTCTGTCCTCCCTGCAGGAACAGTATAAGTTTGTATATGAGGTGGCACTGGAATATTTAAGCTCCTTTTAGCCCAGTGGAAAGGAAACCTGCGTGCAGAGGCGGTGCGACCTTGCCCCCCATTTCTGTGAACGCTGGTGACTGGGACCAGAGGGCGAAGAGGGGGCACCCTGCTCGGCCAAGAGAAGACTGGCAGCCCGCAGTAGGATCTGCCCCTCTGAGGGGTCTCCTGGAACAAGGTGTCACCCTGCTCGGCACAGCCCAGGCTCTCTCCCCACACCCAGCCAGCCCCAGGCCCACATGGAAGTGCCCCATAACAAGGCTTCAGATTTCTTGGCTCCCGATGTCTTGCTTTCGCTCTTTTAAGTGTGTGAATCTTGTGGCATGGGACCATGTGGGTGCTCAGTGGCATCTTTCTCGGCACACCCTCCTCTGGCGAGTGGAGTGGGGGTCCTTCCTCTCTCCATGGCAGTGTTTGACTCTCAAGGGTCTTGTCTCTCTACAACTTACTCCAGAGACTCTAGCATCGTCCATGGCCCATCTGGATCTGTGTGACCTCAGGATGCCTCAGACACCAGCGGCAAGGCCCCAGCCAGCAACACAGGACCTGCATGGGCCTTTACCCCTGCTCCCAACCCCATTGTTCACCCCACTCCCCCCTCACCTTGGTCTCTGGCACTCCCCAGGTTGGCCTTGGGAGATGTGGTTTCCCTCACTCTGGTGTGGCTGGTGGGAAGGCATGATGCTGCAGGGCCCTTGCTGTCCCCTGGCCTTTGATGACCAGAACACCTCCCGGTGTAGAGCTCTGGCCAACATTGTGTCTCTCTTGGGGGGTCACTTTCACGTTGGATCTTTTGCCAACGTGTAGGTGGAAAGAAACTTTTGGCAGGAGGAGTGCATGTAAAACATGTCAAAGCAAACACAGGGACTGTGTAGCTCTAAGACTGATTGCTGAGGCCTGTTATGGGCCTGGCAGAGTCCTTCAGAGTCTCGCCTCCCACCCTCATACATAACCCCAGGAAAGGACAGTTGCTGAGAAGTCATCCTGGGTTGAGTGAAGAGGGGCATTTTCAAGGGGCCAGAGAGCACCAGCTGATGCATAATCTGTTAAGTACATAAAGTAAGCTGCAAGCTCAGGACAGACCAGTGTGGCCCCACTTATATCTGAGTTTAAAATTGGCCCCAAGAGGAAGGCAAGGGCTTTGCCCAAGCATGTTGGGTCAATGAAAGGGAACCAGCATTCACTGTGTACCCACTTAAGCCTCACACTTTCCACATGGCATCTCACTGATCTTAGACCTCCCGCCCTCACCCCCACTGAGAGAGATATAAACCTAATCTACAATGGAGAAAGCTGAGACATCCGCCTCAGTGATACAGTTCTAGATTCCATAAAAGCAGATGAGAGCGATGAAGCTTCTTTGTACTGTTTCTGTTTTTCTCTCTTCACTGAGCAGTTCTTTATATGGAAGGCAAACAAGGCCTGAGCTTTGGGAACTGAAAACTCCAAACACTTGGCCATTTCATTCTTTCTGATGGCCATCCTTCTGGCCAACTGGGCACCCAATTGTGGTAGGAACTCATCCCTTGCTCCAGAACCAAGCTGCTCTTCTCCCTTTCTTTCTGCTTTCTTAGCCAGTGAAAGTTCCTGTTCTCTCAGGTGCTTGGGTCAGCCTCAGATGAAGTGCCACTCCCTGGGCCTCCCAGCCCCACATGGCCCTGGAAGGTGCATGCTCCATCCTGGAGGATGGATCCAGATGTGGCAGGAGGAACTCAGAATTCAAAGGCCCCATTCTTACCCTCCAGGATTGTGGCAGTTGAACCATGGGTAGAAAAAAGGGGGAGTACAGGCACCTCAAATGAGCCTGTCGGAGAGATTGCTGAGGGCTCCCTAGAGGCGGATGGCAATCTGATGGAAGTGAGCCTGACTGGAGCTTGGTGGAGGCAGGAGACGCAGCTAGAGTCAAGGAGATAAATGTTCCTGCTGGGGTAGAATCTTTGCTCCCCAAAGGTCAACAGGAGCTCGTGAATCCTGTGAGTGATGTGCTTAGCTCTGTGTTGGGAAAGGCCCCCTCAGAGCCAGGGGCCTCTACTCCTTTCCTAAGACACTGTGAAAATATCCCCCTCCCTGAAGTGTGCACTTTTTCTAGGGCATCTGTTTGTCTGTCTGCTCATTGTTTTGTTGCTGGAACAAAATAGTTAGTATGCTGCTTCTGGGATAAACCAGGTCTCGGCTCCACATGGAACAAGTGTGGCGCACCCTGGCCTCTGGGGCCAAGAGGAAGAGACACTGAAGGGGCCAAGAAGCTGCTTGCATGGGCTTGGGGGACTGCCTAGAGCTCTATTCAAGGTCAGGGGTGCCAGCCGTGGTCACAGGGAGGGCTGTCACCTTGGAGACTCAAGAGCAAAAGTCTCAACGCCAAGGAAAGGCGGAAGGGGAGAGATGATCTGCCCTCTTACCTTTGATGGGGCGCCCCCATCAGTCAGGAGCAGGCCCTTGACCAGCCCAACTTCCCTCCCCACCCCACCCCCACAAACCACCTTCCACACTCGCCCTTCTTCCTCCAGACTTCAGATAGCCTGAAGCAGGGTACATTAGCCTGTCCCATGCTATTCTCCCACATCTGGGCTCATTCACTTAGAATGGGGTAGCAGGATCTGTCTAACACAGATCTGAGGACTTCTGTTCAGGAGGGGGCTTCAGTCATTTCCATTTCCAGTGAGGGGAGTTTAAAACTCGGCTTTGGTGAGAAGAAAAATTGCAAAACCTCAGACTGAAGTGACTATACAGTAGGTAGGGTATTTGTTTGCCTTCATGCAAACCTGGGCTGACCAGATTCAATCCCTGGCACATCCAGGAGTGATTCCTAAGAACAGAGCCAGGAGTAACCCCTGAGTATTGCTGGGTGTGACCCAAAAATTCCCGGCCCCCCAAAAATAATAATTACAAACCTCAGGGAGCAGTGGAGTAGACAACCCAACCAGACCCAGTGATAATGCTGCCGGTTCATCCCTTCCAACCCAGAACACCCTGCTAAGAAGGCAAGGTAGGGAACAGCCTAAAGCAAGTGGACACGGGAAGAAACTGAGTCACAGAGCAAGATGCCTTTCCTAGGCTCCCACAGGGCAATACATGGCAGGGCTTGGAGGAGTGGTAGCACTGGTAGATTGCTTGTACAGAAAATCTCCTGAGCAAATACCATCTTCATTATGGTCTCCCCTCCACACCCATTCCACCCACCCATGTAGGTAGAAATGCTCTCTGGGTCGCCACAGCAGGAGGCTGTCTCCCTCTTACCTTAGAGCCAAAGGTAGGATCTCATTCAGCACTGAGCCTTGTTCCCTCCCTCTCCTGGATGGAGACCCTATTCAGAGAGAACACAAGATGCTGATGAGAAGCCAGGAATGTTACCCACCACCAGGTGCAAATGGCTGAAGGATGGGCTTCCTTCTAGTGCAGTGATGCCAGGGTCCATGGGGCCTTCCAGTGCCCACCACAGGCTTCCTCTTCTGAGAATGGGGTCTTCACTTTCTGTGTGGACTCTCTCTTGGGGTGAAGCTTAAGTAGTGGCTGCCAGATGTTATCATCACCCGCAGTTATAAGGCCATGTGCTAGGGATAAGCATGTAATCTCAGAGTTCTGCCTACACCCCTGGGAATGGTTTGTGATGGTCCCATTTTATAGATGACAAAACTGAGGCTCTGAGGGACGAAATCACAGAAGTGTCCATGATGAATACTAGGAAGTGAGGGGGTCCGAATGTAACTGGGTAGAAGACAGGACATAGCGCTGTCATCCCTCATGTGTTTCTTCCTAGCAATGATTTGAGGGAAGTGATGAACAGGAAATGCCTAAAGCCAGACCACAGTGAACTTACAAATCCTTCTGGCACATGTTTAGCTCTAATAATTTGTGCAATATTTGCACACATGCCAGTTTAGTCTAATCTAAGTGTGACTTTGTTTTTCACACCAGTGACCTGCTCCTCCCATAGCTTTGATGGCCTGACCCACCATGATGCACCCTAGTGAATGACATTCCAATGTGAGAGGCACAATATCAGGCCATGTTGCTTCCTCCAGAGGCAAGTGGCAGTTTCGCATCCTGCTCATTTGCTCCTGTACAGACCCTTTGGTGCAGGCCCTGATACCAGGACCCATGGGGTCAGCCTCAGCTCAAGGGGCTCAGTCCAAAGCTAAAGAAACCCACAGACATACTGGGATGATGAGGTCTTATTCCTGCGGCATCATGAAAGCTGAGTCCATAAAGCCCCATAAGGTAAGGGGGAAACTTGACCCAGCCTTGCTCCAGATTCCCAAAGGCAGGGGCGCCTTTGTCTGGTGGGGTTCATGGTAGCCAATGTGAGCAAATCTGAAGGCAGACTTAACAGGTGGGGCTAGGGTCTGCAGGGCTCCTTCCTCTCCTTTGTCCTCACGTACCTACTGAATTTCTATAACATTTAGGAAAGGGACGTGAACTGGGAAGCTACAGGTTACTTTAGCACAGTTCATTCCCTGGGGAATGGGAGAAAGCTCTTAGATTTGAATTTCAAGAAAGTCATTTGTCGGCTATAGAATACTTCTGGAGAACTTTGGGAAAGAAAAATCAAAAAAGGGGAGGCCAAGAAATTGAGACCCAATAGGAATCATTACAGCTCAGGATGCATAAGGTCAATGTGGACAGTGTGGTTCCCTCTGTGCTACAGCAGGTCAGGGCTAGGCCAGGACTGGTAGGTGGACCTTTGGAGTAAGTAGGTCAGGCTTTAGAACGTGTCTCACTTGTCTGGAGAAAAGATACTCATGTTCCCGCTGGCCAATAGTGTTTGTCCTTTTTTTCCCTTGGCTTTGAAGACACTAAACATGCCACACTATAGAAATGACTCAACCTAGTCCCACAGAAATGTGTAGAAATAATAATTCCTCATGTTCTTCCTGCTTTGGGGTGGAATGAAGAACTCTGCCCTTCCTTAGCCTGCAGCTGACCATTTCTGAGCATGGCCCATGGGTCATCTCACCAAGCTGAGTCAGGAGGAGTGCTAGGGGAAACATGGGTATGTCCAAGAATTGGAAGAACAGGTTGCTAGTCATAAATCATGAGGACAGCATATTTAAACTGAGCCAAGATCCCTGGAGACAATGGTTGATCCAAGCTACTAGGTGGGTTGGAAAATGAGACATGAGTCACATGGATTGTTATTTTGCCTCAAAGTGTTGAATTGCTTTTTTTCCCATCATCTAGCTGGTCTGAGCTCCTCAGCCAGTGATGCCAGTTACACCTCGCTGCCAAATGAAACAGGGAAACAGTCAAAGTAGATGCCAGCTGAGACTTAGCTTTGTTGATGTCTTCCCATGCCAATGTTCTATGTTGGAGATTTTTTCCATAAAGTGATAAGATGCAGGGCCTCGGCATCCAACTAGTAGGGATTTGTCTTGGAGGTGGTGCTACTGTCTGAGCAGCAGGGGAAGAGGTCAGTGACAGAGTGAAGAGGGATGTTTGAGCTCCACTTTCCTTGGACATCTTTTTCAAGGTTATGGATACAGTCATCAGAAACACAAGATATTTTAGCCACCTTGGTGCATATGAGTAGACTCTTTTTGATTTATTGGTAACCAGAGAGAATTTGGCATCAAACTGGCTAGATATACAGCTGTCTTGTGGAATTTAAGATAATTGATCGCATCCCATGTCCTACATCCAGAAGAAATTGGTAAAAAGTCATTCAAGGGACTACATTTATCCCTTGAATTTTACCCATGAGGATTAGATCCTAGGAGTTGGATTCAACATTCACAATTCTAAATCCCAGGTCTCACTCAGTACCTAAGTGTTAGAGAATAGTCCACTGGGCCTGAGACAAGGGCTGTGGAAGGACTTGAGATGAAGGAGTCTATGGTAAGAGACATTGGACCTGCTTCATTGAGGGCTTCCATTTTGACTCCAGACCTACTATGCCTGGTGGAATTTGGATTCTTATCCCTGGTTTGAATGTTTAGAAAATGAGGGGCCAAGGGAGGGGTTTGATGCAGAGAGGTTGAACATGGAGATGTGGTATAGAAGTCTGAGCTCTGGGTAGAGTATGGTTCTTTGTTCCTTGATGAGGGGCACCCTTATATTTGATGGGGTGAGGAGATGTGAGATAATCTGCCAAAACTGTAAACCTGTGACTCTATAAAGTACTTTACCTTAGAGTTTGTGAATATAACTCATTGATCCCCTCCCAACTGAGGGGTCAACAAACTCTCAGCTTCCCCTGTGTCTCCCAGGGAATGTGAATCATGTAAGGAATTCTGTGCATCAAGGATAATGGGAACATCTGTAAGCTCAGAGGGCAAAGTGGTATCCTCTAGGTTAAAAGCAGGCTCCCAAAAGGTCAGGCAGAACATGAACCCATGTTTTCCACAGGTCTACAGGGCTCAAGTCAAGGCCAAGCATATTTTTTCTAGTCCTAGGTAAGTAATGCTTGTGGAAAAAAAACAGGTAAAATTGCGTGGTTGTAAGGAAGAACTTGCCATCTGACGAGAGGACTCATTGCCCATCTCAGCAGAGGTATCGCAGCAGTGGTTCAGCAGAAGATGCCAGATGGCCTTTCAGTTGCTTCCACCCTACCCCAGTGAGATTTTTTTTTGGAGTTGGGCCCAGCTTTGAACTCCTTCAATCCTGAAGAGCACAAAAGCCAAGCAAAACTGTGCAGCTTGAAGGCCCTTATCTTCCTGCCCAAGTCTTCCCACTATGTGGGCCAAGAAGCCGTTCTAGCAGCATGCCCAGGGCTCAACTAAGGAGCTCAAAGAAAACAATATTTTTGCCATAGATTAATACCCACCAAAATTTATGATGATATCAGGAATAATTCAGATGCACTGATGAAAGGGCCTTCAGGGGCAAGAACCAGACAAGGCCCACACAGAGCCCAGAGCAGGGCTTTGCTTACCATACTCACTATCTTGAGGTTCACTCTACCCACCCGCTCTCCTCACTGAGGCCTGTTGAAGTAGATTGCAAACACAAAAGCACAGAGATTCAGTTGACACAGAATTTTCATCACCCCCAGTGTACCCATTTCATTGCCAGATGGATCATGGACGAGCCCAGTTAATCCAGGCTATTCTATATTGTCCATCAGACACAGAAGCACTTTTCTACCTTCTCTTTTCACCCTCTTTCCTGCTTAGCCAAGGAAAGATAGAAATTTGGGGGCCTCTATCATTGTCTTGGCAACAACAACATTGTCTTGACTCAACACCCTCATTGTCCTCTTAGGCTCCTCCTGGGTGTCAACTCCACTCCAGGAGCGAGCATAATTTCCACGGGCACTGGGCATATGGTGATGCATGAGACCAAAGTCTCGACACTTTGCAGCCTCCTTCATGAATCCCAAAGGCCTGCACTTGTACAGTTTGGGTGTTTGATAGATAAGGCACGTATGAGAAGAGAAAACAAAATAAATCACTTTTTTTTAAAAAAGCCAGCACTGTGCTGTCAATGTTCTCTCTTTCTTTTTTTCTTTTTTCCTTTCCAATTCCAGCTTAAAAAAAGTAGATGGTAAATAATGTCAGGTCAATGAATATCAGATATATTTTTGACTATACATTACAGTGAAGTGTAATCTTTTTACACCTGCAAGTCCATCTTATTTATTCTTGTAAATGTTTCCTGACAATGTTTGTATTATGGCTGTGTTGAAAATCTATACAATAAAGCTGTGGCCCTGAGATTCATGTTTTCCTAAGACGTTTGCACTGGTGTCTTCCTGAGGTAGTGTGGGGGGTGAGGTGGACATGTGTTGAAGAAGAAGGAAGAAGAGACAGGTAACTGTAAAGAAAGTTTCCAGATTTTTCTATAATCGACACTACTATAATGCACGAAACATGTTATTCTTGGTATAATATTAAGGGTTTTCCCTGACTGTCCATTGACCTAGTAAAGGAATTGGGTTAGAAACCAATGATCTGGGCCAGAAAGATAGTACAGTGGGTAGGGCACTTGCTTTGCATGTGGCCAACCTGGGGTATTCAATTGCTGTCATTTATGGGAGTAGCCCGAAGACTAAAAAAAACAAAAAACTGTTCTCTGGATAGGAACACTGCAGGTTCAATCCTCGGCTCCACACATGGTCCCCCAAGCTTCACCAGGAGTGATCCCTGAGCTTAGAGCCAGGAGTAAACCCTGAGCATCTCCAGGTGCGCCTCCAAACAAAGTTGTTTCTTAAATGTGGTCCCAGGAAATTTGTTAAACAGATTTTGGAGGTGATGGGAAGTGAGGGGATTAGTTCACACAGGGAAGTGCTCAGGAGCTGCTCCTGGCCCTGTGCTCAGGGATCATATCTGCTAGTGGTCTGGGGGAACCATAGCTGATGCCAGAGATCTAACCCACATCAACTGGAGGCAAATCAAGCACCTTACACCTGTGCTATCTCTCAGCCCTCAACTGATTTGTAAGCCCCTGGAGAATCATCATTTTGGGATATGTGGTCTATATAGGATTATGCATATTCAGTGTTTTGGAATGGCAGTGCTTGGTAGTGGTGAACTGATTGATCTTGGCTAAGTTAAACTTCTCTCCTCAGACCCACAGCTTCCCGAACATCTTGCCTGGTGCAGCTCTGGTTTACATGCCGTTTATCCTTGGGTCATATCTTCAGCTGCCTAAAGCAGAAACGTGAGAGAGTAAATCTAAACAGATATGTTGTTTTGAGATGTAGTTTCAGTATCCCATTGGGTAAAAGTTGAATGGCATACTCAGAATGGAGGAGCAAGGGAATAGAACCTGTGTCTCAATGTAGATCCCACTGCTCAGTTGTCCATTAAGTATAGTTAGGTACCAAACCAGTGGTACCAATGAAAGCCTTTAACCCATTCATTTCAGATAGCACGTATAGGAAAATATGATATATAAGGAGAGACATGAATTACAAGAATGAATGGAAGACTGTACAATCCACGACCAATCATTATCTCTTAGCACGGGTGCATAATCTTGTTCCTTTAAATAATTTTCTATAATTTCAAGACTTTTATTTACTTTCTAGAAAAGTTGATTGTTTCAAACATAACCAGAGCAGAATATAGGAAAATGTTGGAAGAATGGATAAGAAGATGCCAGAAATGAACTCATATCCCACAGACCAATCCACACCTCCACCTCGAGATTGAGAGCCCCCCAAGCTCTTTTAGCTTGTTTGGGGATTTTGTTTCTTTGGTTTTCATTTTTTAGCTCACACTTGACTATGCCCAGGACTTATTCCTGTCTCTTAGCTCAGGGAATCACTCCTGATGGAACTCAGGGGATCATACAGGATACCCGAGATTGAACCTGGGCCAGTCACATACAAGGAATTATCACACCATCTGTGCTATATCTCCAGCCCAACAGGTCCAAAACCTTAGGTCCTAAAGATTGCCCAAGCAGGAGTATACAGTTATCAATATAGTGTCCTAGAGAGAAAAAATTATCCAGATGCTCAGCATAAATAAATATGACCTTGCTCAAGTGGTTAGAGCAACTTGTTCCTGACTCCCCTTGATAAAGAGTCACCTCAGCAGAACACAGCACTTCCTCACTGAAGGGTGATGGCCTGATGCTACTGAACAGTTGGTGAAAGCTCATCACTGGAGGAGCAATTTCTCTTCAAGTCAGACCTCTGTCAATAGGTATTTGCAGGACTCTGAGGACTGTTCATCCTGAGCACCACACTGCCTTCTACCCCATGACCTAGAGCTAGAGGTTTCCATTCCAGACAATTACCAGCAACACATTATTCTACACCGTGCATGTGAACATAATGTGGTCCCTGAGAGGGAAGTGTTTTGATTCAGGATCCATATCCATAGAGTCAGGAAGCTACAGGAATAGTCGTTTCATTGCCAGCCTGTCCTTGGTAAGACAAAACTCCTAACAAATTGTGCAGGCATCTATCTCAGTGGGGACAATTGTGCCAAGAAAAGATGGGATGGGGGAGGCAATCTCAGCCAACATTAATGCAGATATAAGCCTCCCGAGGCTGAGAAGCTCCGTGTACTGCCAGCCTCAGCTCTGGCTGATCCCCCTGCCCTCACAAGCTGTTGGATTTCTGAACTGACAGAGAAAAATAAGAGCAAATCTCAACTTGACTCACTTCCCTCTGCTTCTCTTCACTGTACTCTCTGGCAGCTGGCAACTCCGAAGCAAGCTCAGAAGTCCCCTCGTGAGGATGAACAATCAGGCAAACATCAGCAGACACATGAAAAGATGCAGGACTTCAAAGCAGAAGTTCGCTTTGAGTCAGAGAAAGTGCCTGCTTATGAAAACAAGACCCTGCCAGAAAACATTTTCCAATGAATACAGATGCAGAAAAATACTAGATTTGATAACCAAATCCAAGAACTTTTGTTGATATTGTTATATTTGACCACACAAATGACTGACTCGCATCAGGATAAAACACAAATTAGGAATCCAAAAATGGGTTCTAATGAGTTAGTAAATTTAAAAATCATCGTGAAAGGATATTCCGAAAGATTCTTGCTTATAAATTTTAAACTCCAGATAAAATGGATGCCTTTGGGACTATCTGAATCATACTAAAATGGATTCAAAAGCTATAAACCCAAGAAAACCAATTATTAAATGAAAAGAAAACCCTTCACATTGGTGGTGTGACTGATATTGTAATATTGAATACCTGAAACAACTGTGCTGTGAACAGTTTTGTAAATCACAGTGTTTAAATAAAGTTAAATATAAAAAAAACTGGCCCACCACCCCAGCAGAGCCTCACAACAAGCCAGATGACCCCCCCCCACTCCAGGAGGGCCGCCATCTTCCACATCTGGACTTCCCCCTCATCAGAACTCCATCCAGCAGATGAGCCTATCACAGCCTGGATCATCGACACCCACCCTGCATCAGATTTTTTTTCAATCTGACCCAGTTATGCTGATCCAGAGACTCACAGACATGGGGCAGAGCTGCTACTTGCTCTCCCTGTGCCCAGCCACTCACGAGGCGCCCGGGAGGGGATGGTGGGTTCTAGCCCTGGCCCGCCACCCCAGCAGAACCTCGCAACAAGCCAGACAACCCCCACTCCATGAGGGCCACCATCTTCAATATCCGGACTTCTCCCTCATCAGAACTCCACCCAGCAGACGAGCCTATCACACCCGGCTTGCGCCGCCACGCAATTCATCAATAAATGCTGTATTTAGAGGTGACTAAAAAGAGTATGCCACCTGCACGGCAAGCCTGGCAAGCTGCCCGTGTTGTATTTGATATGCCAAATACCAGTAACAATTATATTAGGTCATTCCCATGACCTAATATAGGTCATGGGAATAATATTACTAATATAGGTCATGGGAATGACCTAATATAATGGTTTGAGGCTCTTTATGTTCCTGGAGCAAGCAGATGCCCTTTGGCTCTACTAGCATGAGACAGAACATATGGAGATATTACTGGTGCCCGCTCGAGCAAATAGATGATGAACGGGAAGATAATGATAGTGAAATTTAAAAAAGAAAACCCTGGGGATCAAAGTGATAGTATAGTGGGCAAAGCATTTGCCTTGCACACAGCTGGCCGACCCGGGTTTGATCCCCAGCATCCCATATGGTCCCCAAGCACTTCCAGGAGTAATTCCTGAGCAAAGAGCCAGAACTAACTGCTAAGCATCACCAGGTGTGACCCAAAAAGCAAAAAAAATTTTTTTTTAAAGAAAACTGTTAAGTTATTAAATCTACCCTGTGATAAAATTATTAATTTCATTATATTCTCAATCAAAAACAGTTCTTATTGTTTTATTCTAGAACATGCAAATAAGCTAAAGCTTCCCAATTCATGTTACGAGTACTATAAAACTAGTAACATGTAGCATGGATACCAAATCTAAAAAGAATACACATTAACCTCAAGCCTCTAGACTAGTCATACTGATAAATGCAACTGTCTTTACTAAATATTAAAAATCACATTTAGCTGCTTCTTTGAAAATAATATGCAATGCCCACATTGCTTGTGTGCTGGGAATTCAAGAAAAGTTCAGCATTAGGTAAAATGAAAAAGACATACAACTATCTTAAATATTTGACATGTTTAATATCAATTTTAGATTAAATACAACAGTCTTGGTAGACTAGTAATCATGGGATACTTTAGTGGTTTAACAAGTTAAAATAATGAATGATGGGTGTTACATGACCTTCAAACAAAAGGTTATGTTTTGCATATAACTTTTGACTCTGCTCAAAGTTAACTACTAATAGCCAGTGAACGCTAATGGATGCCCATGTCCTTGTTTCGTTTAACGTTTTGGTATTAACATTTTGGTTAATACCAGTGCAACTAGGCAAGAGCAAAGAAATTATGGTTACAATTACCATTATCAAATGGCAAATTAGCCCAAAGTCAGCATTTTAGTTGTGTTCCTGATTTTGAGGGAGAGGAATTTAGGAAGTGGTCATCTGATTAGTTCTTACTCAGCGTCTCTCCTGTGGTTGCAAACAATTGTGGGTACACTCTTCAGTCATAGTGAAGCCTTTGCTGGGCTAGCTGTCCTAAATCAGTGACATTCAATGCAGGCACAAAGAGGTTGAAAACTACTGTTTTCCATGGTTTGAAACTCTGGGATGCCAGGAAACTGGTTGTTTTGTTTTCAATACATGTGTCTATATGTATCCTGTGCTCACTAGCTGGTCCTTGCCGTGACCCAAAGCGTCTGACCCACAGACTCTAGCAGACACTGAGTAATATGGGGTCTTGAGTAATAGTCCAATAGGCAGGGTGCTTATCTCACATGCAGCCCACTCAGCTTTGATCCCCAGCATCCCATCTGGCCCCCAAGCACCACCAAGAGTAATTCCTAAGTGCAGAGCCAGGAATAACCCCTGAGCATTGCTGCCAGATACTGCTCAAAAATAAAAATAAAAAAAGAAACTGAGTGATGTTCTCTGGCTTGATTTTCCAAGTTCCAGCACCATTTCTATTAGAATCTTTTCATGATAAGAGACTCGCTAGGCCAATTCTAATTCACAGGAATTTGGCAGAGATTCATCCTCTTTATAAAAAGAGTAGAAAGGAGTCTGGTGATATGGTTCAATCACAGAGCAAAAAAAAAAACATATTGCTAAAAAACTGTAAATGAAGGTTCAAAATTATAACAATGAATGATGTATGCCTAGCATCCTCAAATATATTACAAGCAATAAGAATAGTTAGTAAAGATACAAGTTATAAAATCAGCATGCAAACTAAAGGCTTTTCTATTCATACTTGGAGAATTAACTAATGGATTAATTAATTCATTATTATAGCATCAATTATATGTTAGAAAACATATGAGAAAGAAAAATTGTATTGACAACAGCATTGCGAAATAAAAGAAACTTAGGAATAATCTTAGAAAAGGTGCAGGCCCATATCAAGGAGACGATAAAACTATCTCAGCATCTAAAAGAAGATGGAGGAAAATAAAAGATACAGCAGATGGAAGAATAACTACAGTTAAATGCCAATTCTAGCAAAATTAAAAGGAAAAATTCAATTCAACTTCAGTCAAAATCCACCTGGGTCTTTTAGCAGACAATTTTTAAAATCATATTAAAATATATTAAAATATATCTTACCAAAGCACACAAGAACACCTGAACAACTTTCAAGTGAACAACAGTGACTAAAACGGTGCTATTCCAATGAAGGAATTCAGTAGGATCAATTCCTTGGGATTTCTTGTCACGTCAGATGTTAGAAAAACAAGTTTTACATCTGACACGACATAGTTTAGATAAAATGGTTTGATATTGTCAAGTACCCAGTGATCAAAGGTAAGATTAATAAGAGGGAAAAGCTCTCATATAAAACATCAAAGCAAATTTTTTTTGTCTTTTGGGTTTAATTTAATTCAATGAATTCTCCTGCATTCAGTAGATGCATTGATATTAGTATCTAAGGCAATGTAGTCAGATTATTCCTTAGTCTTCTTTTCATTTACAAATAATACACAGATGTATTCTCGTAGTAAAATAATAGAATATTACAGAACATTACTTAACTTTAAGCTGTCTTTGGTCAGCATCACCAATCTACAGTTCCATGCCCATTATACTACCCTGGGTCATCTTTTTTTATAGGCAACCACGAGAGCACGTGGGCTCCAGGGTACTGATCCTAATCAAGGGCAAAATGTGGCTGAGAGAAAACTGAATGAACTAGGGAAGCAGCCCCCAGGATTTATGCCATATTCTACCATTCAAACCCAGCAGGTTCCTGCATAAAATAAGCAGAATAGGGGGGCAGGAAGAGATCACAGTAGTTTGGGGCCTGTGCCTTGTATATGCAGGGACCTAAGTGAGATACTGGTGTGGCAGAGCCCCCTGAACACCAGAATATACCCCTATACTCCTCCCCATCCCCGGGACTACTCCAATAGCTCCCAGTGCTGCTGAATTCTCTGGCCCAATTGGCAGAGTGTGACTGGAGGAGCCCCAAGGCTCTGCTTGGAGCCTCTATCACCATCACCAGAAAAAGAATCTGGGTGAGCAAGTTTCCTTCTGAGAGTAACCTGGGATGGCGATTAGCCATCACTGATGGCTCCCATCAGGGTCTCAGGGGATACTCAAACAGCTCTGGCAGCCAGTTCCCCAGAAATAATTAATTCTGCCCTGGGGTTGTGCACTAAGTCTGAATGAAAAGATCCTCAGAGAGGCACCATATGTCCAAACAAGATGGTGGGTGCCTTCACAAAGGAAAATATGCTAAAGCAACTCATGTTCCATGTGTCAGAATTGGCAAGAACAAATGACCTGCTCACAAGCACCAAGAACTGCCTGGAAGATTCAGAAAGGAAAATGCTGGCCCCTTCCTGACCTATGCTACGAGAGAAAAAGGGGCTCTGAGTTCATGGCTAGGATGAGCTATATCTCTCAAACTCTGAGGGCCTTGAAAAACCTAACTCTGTAGCCTAAAGAATAAATATTAATACTGCTGCTGCAAACTGTGTTATCTTTATTTGTTAAAAATATTAAATAGAGGGGCAAATATTAATACTGAAATCGAACATGTAAGTCAAGGAGTAAGACCTGTAGAATCCCAGCTAGGTAAGTCCAAGACACTCAGTGTCTTGGGGCATTGCTCTGGGATCTGAAGGTGCAGATTCTGTCCCTATGAAAGCCCATTCATCCCCAAGACAAGTTTTATCTTGATTCTTGCCAGTTCTGTGCTCAGGTGAAAGTCAGGCATTGCTTACTAGATTCTGAAGCAGGACTTAGAAATAGCATGGTTGCTTCTGCACAAAGAGAAGATTCCTATATAATTAAAGAACACACACACACACACACACACACACACACACCTTGTGATGATTCTGCCCATCAGAGAAAGGGAGAACTATTGAGTCTACTTACTTCCTCAGGGGTGAGAACTCTTTTGGGAGTGGGCAAGAGTTTGGCTTCATTGTGGGTTAAGTAAGGGCTTGAAAGCTTCCTGTGAAAGCAATAGCAGCCCTGGAGGCTATGGGGTGGGAGGGAATGAAAGTATGGGGATGAACAAGCTGGGCAAGGTGATGTGCTCAATCCCACAAGCTGAAGTAGTTCCTTTATAAAGACCACACCCGAGAATCAGGAATGACCCACTCTCCTCTTTGGAGAGTTGGTATAGAACAAAGAATCCCACATTGATTCTTCCTGACAACCAGAGAGATTCCCAGAAGGACCCTGTTTCCTTTTCTTTCTTTTTTGAAATTAAATTTTATTATACTACCATGAGATATATAATTACAAAGCTAGTCATGATTGAGATTCAGTCATACAGTGTTCCAACACCCATCCCTCCACCAGTGCACATTTCTCAACACCACTGTCCCCACTAGTTCCCCCCCACCACTACCAGCCTGCCTCGATGGCAGGTACTTTTCTTCTCTCCCTTTTACCCTTTTTTGAGCATTTTAACTTGCAATACATACAGTTAGGGATCATCATGTATATCCCCTTGCCTATGTTCAATGCTCAGTTCTAGTCTGGCGTTATCATTTCCAACAATTATTAGCACACTGGTTCCTTTTCTATCTTACCTAGCCTCTGACTCCCACACACTTGCAATAGATTCCAACCATTGACAAGTCCTCCTCGTCCATGTTTTGTCTGGCCTTGGATATTAGTCTCATACTATTTTTTATATCCCACAAATGAATGCAGTCATCCAGTATCTGTCCTTTTCCTTCTAATTTTACTCAGCATGATAGTCTCCATGGTCATCCATTTATAGGTAAATTTCATGCACTGAAGTCTTTGAAAAATAAGCAACTTCATTTTTCCTAACAGCTGCATAGTATTCCCTTGTGTAGATGTACCATTGTTTCTTTATCCAATCATCTGTTTTCGAACACTCAGATTGTTTCCAGATTCTGGCAATTGTGAATAATGCTGTGATGAACATAGAAGTACAGGTGGCGTTTCTGCTGTGTGTCTCTGGGCCCCCAGGGAATATTCCCAGGACTGGTATTGCTGAGTCAAGTAGAAACTCAATTTCTAGTTTTTGAAGGAAACAAAATATTGTTTTCCAGAAAGGCTGAACCAGTCAGCATTCTCAATGGCAGTGAATGAGAATCCCTTTCTCCCGCATCCACACCAGCACTGGTTGCTCTTGCTCCCTTGGATGTGTGCCAGTCTCTGTGATGTGAGATAGTATCGCTTGCTTTGATTTGCATCTCCCTGATGATTAGTGATGAAGAGCATTTTTTCATATGCCTTTTGTACTCCAGCCCTTTTTCTACAAGACACTGTAGCCTTTCAGCCAGCCCACATAGCCATGTATGCTCTTGATGAATTCCTGCTGTCTCAGCTCATTCCATGCCCAAATGCAGAAAATCCTTTGCAGGGCATTCCACTGACGAGAGAAGTCAAGGAGTCTGCCCCTCAAGAGGTCGCCTAAGCCCTGCCCAAGTGGGTGGTTGTAACTCAGATGAAAGAGTTTTGGTATTGGGTAGTGCCATCCAACATTGGCAGTCATATGAGTGATAGGAAAAGAATCTGGCTTTTGGCCAACATCGAGCTAGGGACCTTCTCACATAGGACCTAGCCATATCCCTTCTGGGGGTGCTTACAATTTGCCATGGCCTATTTGTCTTCCAAAGGCAGAGAGACATGTGTCCAAGACTGGATTCAAAGGCCTGCATTGACACGCATCAAGCCTGGAGGAGTCATCCAAGGGTCCCCTTCCCAACAACCCAAGCAGAAGCCCAGGAGAGATATGATACTCTTGACTGATGGGTGTATGACTCCCTCCCCAGGCGCACTCTTTTGAAATAGCCATAGGGTTCATCCAAGGAAACACAAGCAGGAGCTTTACTGGGAATACTTTTGGCCTTCAGGTTTGTTAGAAATGGATGGAGTTTATCATTCCTGCCACCACCCCTGAGAAGCTGTTGCTTGTCAATTATTACAGAATTTACGGGAAATACCATAGGGCAAGAAGTGACAGAATCTTGAAATGGACAGCAAAGCATAGTAAACAGGAATAAAGCATGAGCTACCAATAAGAAAATTCAACTATGCACATAGGAGCCAGAGAAAGAGTTACCTTACATACGCCCAACCCTGGTTTGATCCCCAGGACTCATATGATCCCCTCAGCACTGCCAAAGGTGATCTCTGAGCACAGAGCCAGGAGTAAGTCCTAAGCACAGCAGGGTGTGGCCCAACACCCCCAACCCTGCAAAATTATACCACCACCAAAAGACTCCTTTCACAATAATGTCAAATTTGTATATAATAAAAGCCATCTACACCAGCAGAGACCATGAGAGCTTATCAGAGCCCCTACAAACCACTTGTCAAGATATTTCAACACAGTTTCCACTATGTTTCTACATGAAGGATTCTAGTGAGTTACCTGATTCCAGGAGCCCCTGCATGAATTCAACACACATCTTTTTTATTAACTTTATTTAAACACTGTGATTTATCAAGTACAAAGTTTTTCACAGTACAGTTGTTACAAGGAGTCATCAGTCAACACTAATCCCACCACTAGTGGGACCCCTGCCACCAAAGACACAGGTGCTACCCACCCACTCCCAATCCCTATGCCTGCTCCCTTAGCAGGCACTAATTATATTGATTATTGCTACACACATATATATTGGAATGGTATTGATAAAGTAATGACCTTTTCTGGGTTGTTACATGCAAATTTGGACCATCAATATCTCAAATTTACTGTTTAAGTCTATTCTAAGCATACACTGAATAATTCATATTGCTTGTTAGAACTAATAATTTCTTATATTGGTGTCTCAGATGGCCCAATGGGCCCATTGTGAGATTTAATAATCTTCATCAACCTTCTCTAAGAATATATTTTTCAACACACATCTTTATTGGCTTCAGTTGCAAGATTGGGATGGGTCAGGTATTTGGTGTGTGTTGGGGGATTCAGGGATTAAACCAAATACTTAAAATTAACTCATCTCATTCTATTTATAATCTTACAATAAAGGCACAGTTCTTATCCACAGTAAGGGTAGCGAGGGGAGAAAAACATGTAGCAATTTCAGGTCTCCATAATGGGTAAGTGACAGGCCTACAATTCTACTCTGGGTCAACTGTCTTGTGACTGTGGGGGGTAGGGGGAGGGCAAACCAATCAGTGCTCAGGGTATAACAATATCTTGGTGCTCAGGGATCGATCCTGGTGTGCTAGGAGGGACCATGCTGTGCTGGGATCAAATCCAGGCCTTCTGCATTAAAATACATTAAAAGCCCGTCACTCCAGCCCTTTGAGCTATCTCCCTGGCCTCCATCTATGTTCTTGACCACTCAGCCAGTCTGACTCTCACAAATCCAGCCTTCCCCTGAAATACAAGGAGGGCCAGAGGCATGCACCTTCTCCAAAGATGGAGGAGTGTTGGAAACAGGAGAGCGTGAAAGCAGTGGAGAAGCTGAGCAGCTCTGAACGAGGCTGTTGGCCAGAATGGCTGCTCCCTGGAGCTGGTGCCTGGAAGCTTTTTTTTTTTTTTTTTTTGGGTCACACCGGCGACGCTCAGGGGTTACTCCTGGCTCTGAACTCAGGAATTACTCCTGGCAGTGCTCAGGGGACCATATGGGATGCCGGGATCGAACCTGGGCCACACAGGCCAGCCGCGTGCAAGGTAAACGCCCTACCCACTGGGCTATCGCCTCCAGCCCCGGTGCCTGGAAGCTTGTGGAATGCAGATACTCAGCCCCTAGAGGGTTCCATTTTTATTTAATTTTTATAAGATATTAGGGTACTGTGATTTACAGAGTTATTCTTAGCTGGGCTTCAGGCGTTCAATATTCCAACTCCACTCCAACCACCAACGCTGATTTCCTGCCACCAATGTACCTGTTCCCCCAGTCTGCCTCCCTTGCTAGGAACATTTTTACATTTGGTTTTTTGTAGTTTGAATTTTGTACTTACAGTATTTTTTGGCTCCGTAGTTTGGAGATACACACACACACACACACACACACACACACACACACACACTACAGATATGTTGGAAGCCCCTGTGCCTTATCCCGGACATCTCCCAACAGCTATTACACCTCTCTGTTTGCTTCATATCCTTCTCATCTCTTTGCTCAAGTGTGGTCTGGGAAGACTCCCAGACCATAATACGTAATGAGATCACGTATTCCCATTTCCAATTGTTATTCTATATACCGCAGATAAGTGAAATCATCTAGTGTTTCTCTTTCTTCTTCTGGCTCATTTCTCTTTCCACGATACTCTTTAGTTCCATCTAAATAACAGCAAAATACATTATTTTATCAGTCCTTGTGGCTTGATAGTATTCCATTGTGTACAAATGCCATATTTTCACTACCCATTGTTGAGCAGCTAGGTTGATTCTACATCCTAGCCTTTGTGCTGAGTGCTACAGTGAATAGTGGTGCACATATGTCCTTTTGAGTAGGGGTATGCCCAGGGGTAGGTATCAAGAAGTGGAATTGCCGGATTGCATAACATGATTTTCACTTTTCTGAGAACCTCCATACTGTTTTCCAAAGGGGTTGAAGCAGAAACCATCATTAGGATGGGAGTGCCTTTCTACCACAGCCATGCCTACATAAATTTCTTCCATTTTTTTATGTATGCCAGCCTAACTGGTGTTAGATAATATCTCCGGTCATCTTGAGTTGAATTTTTTCTGCTGATAAGTGAGGATGAGCAATTTTTCATGTGTCTATTGGCCATCTCTCTTCTTAAGAGAAACATTCATTTCCTTTCACAATTTTTATAGGGGTTATGAATTTTTTGCTATTGAGCTTTGTGGGTGCGATACATTTTGGCTATTAATCCTTTTTCTGATGTGTTAAATGCAATTTTTTTCATTCTGCTGGGTATCTTCTAATCTTAAAGTCTCCATATTTAATATCAACATGGGTGGCCATACATCTATTATACACTCACTTACGTCCTCTTAGTATTGACAGAGGTATCTTCTAACCCATCACCAGGCAGTCAGAGTAGGTAAGGTACCTCGACTCTCCTATTTACTGTCTCTGAAGATTTTCTCTGAGGACCCTGGAGACACAGACCAGAAGCTCCTAGAATAGGTCCATGGCTACATTAACATTAGGAGCCCCAGTTTTCCGCTTCCTGCCATTGGAAGACTGCCTTGCTCCATCCCAGCCCAGCAGGAAAACCATTTTGTTTGGAGAGATTTTTCCAGGTCCCATTCCCATTGTCTCCTTGGCTGATCCAGGGAGCTGAGGCTTTCATTTTAATTAGCAAGTTCTTGTTGCTACCACTAGAAATGAGCCTCTGTTCTCATTTCCTTTACAGCCTCTGTCAGCAGAGATGGAGGAGGCTGTGGAAAGGGGACTTGGGATCTGCTATTGGAGACCATTTCTGTACTGGCGGGGGTTCAGAAAATGTGCAAGTGGCCGAGGTTGCAGGAACTACATTGCAAACTTAGTGAGGTGACTTTGTGGTTTTGGGACGTGGTGACTCAGGCAAGCTCCTCTTTGTACCTTGAGAAGATGCAGTGAAGTCCCACCCCAAGTTCCGGGGACCTCCTGGATGGATATGTTACATCAAGTGTGCGCATGCACACACACACACACACACACACACACCTTATTAGGAAGCATAGAAATACATACTTTGAGCAAAACAGCTGTCAGTGGAGGAAAACAGAGGACGGTCCTGATCTAGTGCATGCTGTATAAGGCTGTGGTCTCAGAGCTAGAAAGAACACTCACGGTCAGCCTTTGGTCCCAGGTGCAATGGAAAGAAACCACTTTGCTGAGGTACCAGAGCCATACCACCATACACTTTCTTCCAGAGTGCTCAACAGGAAGGAGGAGCTGATTATGTCTTCACTGGGAGCTTGAGAGAAGGCTTAATGGCTAAAGTGCCTATCATACAAGCACGATGTTAAGAGCTAGTTTCCAGCCAACATGGGTGCAAACACTTAAAGGAACATAGGCCCTGGTGAGTACCCCAGCCACTGTGGAAGCTTCAAGGCCATATTACAAACACCACAACTAAGACTTGCATGTACTTGGTCATGGCGACCTCATTGACAGAAGCAGTGGGGTGGGGGTGAGTTCAGGAGATAGCTCAAAGGTCTGGAACACATGCCTGGCAAGCATGACGCCCCAAGTTTCATGTCTGGCAGGCACAGTCCCCACTGTACCACCCTCATGAGGCCCTGCAATACCAGGACTTAAGGAGCACTGTATCACTAGCCCAAGCACTGACCACCTGGGTAGTCAAGTATTGCTGGGAGTGGCCCCCAGCCCCCATGTACACTGGAAGAACAGAAGTGGAACTGAATGGGGAAAATTAAGACTATAAGGACCACTGAAACCTCACCCCAATCCCTGGGAAATGAATGAATTCATACAGTCAACATATTTTCCCATGACTGACATCTGGTAGTACCTTTTCTGAAAACCTGTTCTACCATTTCTTTTATGAGTTATTTTGGCTCGTAGACTCAGAAATCTTGACCCAGATGAAGACTTTTATAAGGTGGGATGAACACGGTGACTCTCTGGCTTAGTTTGTCTAGGACGAACCTACTTATGCTGGCTCAGGGGACAGCATGGGTCCCCTGAGGCATTTCATTTTGGCAGACAACATGTATGATCACTCTCTAAACGATGCTGTTATCATAGTTTATCACCAACTCCATGTCATTGTCTATCATATGAGGGTGAGTACATGTACAGTCACAAACACAGACACACACACACAGGAATATAATTATATCACACACGACTCTGTTACTTGTAGTAATTATGTTTTGGTTTTGTTTTGGGTTGACACTCAGCAATGCTCAGGATTGCCCCCTGGCTCCATGCATGGATTCCTCCTGGTTGTGCTCAGGGGGCTGCAAGCAATTCTGGGGATCAAGTCAGGGTCTGGCATGTGCAAGGCCAGTGACTTAACCCTGCACTATCTCTCCCCTTGCCCTATTCTGCATCATTTAAAAGAACTTTTATTGAAGTTACATTGGTTTATACCATTGTATAAGTGTCAGGTGTACATCATTAAACATTGATATCAGTTTATTCAATATCATGTTCCTCCAGAAGTCTGGTTTCTACCCCACTGTACAATCGATCCCCTTCGCTGGGACCACGCACCTATATCCACTCTCTTTCTCTCTCTTTCTCTCTCTGCTCTCTCTCTCAACCACCACCCATGTTCTCTGAGTCACTGATGCCTCCACCCCCAGCACAGGACATGCACATGTGGTAGGTGTTTGGCAATTGTTTTTCAAATAAGTGAATGTGAGAATAAAGCCTCCAAATCTCAAACCTCTCACCCTCTCTTAACTCAGTGGATTTTCATGGTTGTATCCACAATGCTCCAACATACTTAAGTGCACTGAGGTGTACATTTTTAGTTTGTCCAAGGGCCAAGAGATCCGAGCTATATATTTTTTCCACAGCCCAACTTGGCCCCAGAAATTGACAAAAAGCATCATCTCATTAGATGCTATTTGAATAGGAATTATAGGTTTGTTCTCAGAGAGTGGACTTGAGAGCACTTCATAAGACAATTACTGCTAAATATCTGAAGAGAAATGCCCTCACAGGTTTCTAAAAGCCCATCTCAGGTCAAACCAACCTTAATTCCTCTCAATACAATTAGAGCTTCAATAAAAATGAGACAAACAACAAGCTTCCAAGAACATCAGGACCTCAAAGGGACGATAAACAGCACTGCTGGAGGGACTGAAACACAGATGGGGGGGAGGGAGGAATATTCGGAAAGCTGCATAAAGCATGGTACACACACATTCACCCACACATGGATCAAGAAAGATCAGCTCGCTCCCCAGAGAAGAAAGACAACTGTTCTCTCTCCCCCTTTCTGCCTTTCAGCAAGGACCAAGTGCAGGCTGAGGCTCAGGACCAGTCTGAGCTTCCAGATTTCATTCATGCAATTTCTCTGCCACTTCCTCCTTTTCCTGTCTGGTGTCTTCTCACTTCTTTCCTGTCAGGGAGCCGCTGGGGTCCCCCAACAGTACTATAACAGAAGTTCTCTTCTACCTCCGAGGCCGCCGGAGGAAAGGATGAAAACTCGCAAATCCGTGCAATTCCGAAAAGGCTTTTTAATAGTACAACAGCTCTACCACCGCAATCCAATATAATGAAAGAACTCTAGCTCTGGTCAGAACTTAGACCTTACAAAAGAGAGGAAGGAAGGAAAGGAAGGAAGGAAGGAAGGAAGGAAGGAAGGAAGGAAGGAAGGAAGGAAGGAAGGAAGGAAGGAAGGAAGGAAGGAAGGAAGGAAGGAAGGAAGGAAGGAAGGAAAGGAAGGAAGGAAGGAAGGAAGGAAGGAAGGAAGGAAGGAAGGAAGGAAGGAAGGAAGGAAGGAAGGAAGGAAGGAAGGAAGGAAGGAAGGAAGGAAGGAAGGAAGGAAGGAAGGAAGGAAGGAAGGAAGGAAGGAAGGAAGGAAGGAAGGAAGGAAGGAGGAAGGAAGGAAGGAAGGAAGGGGGAGGAAGGAAGGAAGGAAGGAGAGGAAGGAAGGAAAGGAAGGAAGGAAGGAAGGGGAAGGAAGGAAGGAGGAAGGAAGGAAGGAAGGGAGGGAGGAAGGAAGGAAGGGAGGGAGGAAGGAAGGAAGGAGGAAGGAAGGAAGGAAGGAAGGAAGGGAGGAAGGAAGGAAGGAAGGAAGGAAGGAAGGAAGGAAGGAAGGAAGGAAGGAAGGAAGGAAGGGGAGGAAGGAAGGAAGGAGGAAGGGAAGGAAGGAAGGAAGGAAGGAAGGAAGGAAGGAAGGGAGGAAGGAAGGAAGGAAGGGAGGAAGGAAGGAAGGAAGGAAGGAAGGAGGAAGGAAGGAAGGAAGGAAGGAAGGAAGGAAGGAAGGAAGGAAGGAAGGGAAGGAAGGAAGGAAGGAAAGGGAGGAAGGGAGGAAGGAAGGGAGAAAGATCATTTGACTCCTACACCCCTCTCTTTCTGTGGCCAGGAACGTATCTACCATTATTGACATTAATATTGGAGGTCGAGAAGACCACTCAGGATATCTACCTAGTTCAAGGCAGCTCTATGGCAGTGAAGCTCTAGGAAATGGATCTGAAACCATATTTCTGAACCAAAGATTGAAATCTGACCTGTGACCCCAGACTTATGCCTGAGGCAGCCCAAACTCTGGTCCCAAATTAATCCCTAATTTTGATAAAAGGCTGGCCCCTCCTCCCCCTCACCCCTGCCCTTGGCCATTTACAAATGTATTGCCTCAGCCAGTGAATCACAATAAGGAAGATAAAGTAATGTCTGACTCAGCTATATTTCCGGGATGTTAGAGCAAGAGCTGGCTCAAAACAGGTGCTAAATAAGTGTGAATTTAACATGTGAAGGAAAAAATTAAATGAATAAATCAGTTGAGTGAATGAGTAAATGGATTCAACCTGGAAATGGCTCCATCTAGCCTTCTACTAATGGCTTGATCTTTTCAGACACAGCACCAAGAAGATGGGTCCGTTTTCAAGATCTCCATTTCTTGCAACATTGAAGGATGCTCCAAGCTTTCCTCCATGTTATATACCCATGTCTTTATCATGGGGTTAACTGTGGAGTTGGTAGTGTTTGCCCCTCCCTACCCCAAGCTCAATGGTAGACAATTCAAAATAAAAGTGAAGGTCATGTCCATTGACATCCTCTGCTGAGCTCACTGTGTCTGCTATTCCAGGGAGGCCCCCAGACTCCCAGTGAATAGGTATAACCTATGGAGACTGATCTGGGAAGCCCAGACCTGTGCCTCCCAGGTTGGCCACCCCCTAAATGGGTACCAGTCACTGTGATGGCCATGAAAAAGAAATAATACCTAGAGTTCTGCACCTTGAGTTCCCTACAAGATGACTTTAAATGCAGCTACATGGATCCCTCCCAAAACCACTAATGCAGAAATTCTATCTATGAGATCAAGTCTGGATTTTTATAGGCATTCAGGAAGTAAAAACAGGCCATATAAATATTCTCAGGGCTCCAACTAAGGGAGCCTTAGTTGATTTGCAGGTCAATTCAGCCCACTGCCTATTTTTGTAAATAGATCTGTACTAGAACATGGTCACAGCTGCTGACAATATCACACACACACACACACACACACACACATATTGTCTGTGTGTCAGAGTTGAGCAGTTACAGCAGAGACCACATTGCCTGTAAAGCCTAGAATATTTACTATCTGGCCCTTTACAGGAAAAGTTCTCCATGCTTCTGTGACACTAGATGTTTCCTTCTAGCCAAAGATGTCTGCTGACACTAAGCCTGTCTTTGCAGGGCAGAGGAGTAACTTATTCCCAGATGCAAAATCAACTCAAGAACCCCGGACTGCTGAAGCCACTAGGTTGGCTTGTATGGGGAGTACCTGGTTATGCTGAATGACTCTCTCAAGTGGGAAAAAGAGGGTAACCACAAGATGAGCACCTGATTGCTAAGGTGAGCTAGAGGTTCGGCTAAGACCCAAGCTCCTAGGCCTATTACCTTGAATTCTGGTTTTGAGAATGCAAGAGACATGTTTGGCTGGTTGGTTTTAATGCCATTCCCTAGCACAAGAGGTAAAACCACTTGTCTGGCATGGGGCTGACCATGTTCAATCCCTGGTACTGTATATGGTTCCAGAGCAATTCCAGGGGTTACTCCCTAAGTATAGGATCGAAAGAAGCCCGAGTAACAGGTGTACCCCCAAACAAAGCATCCCCTTCCTCTTCTCTCTCTCTCTTTCCCTCACACACACACACACACACACACACACACACACACACGCCACCCCCTATTAATGGTTCACCTGGTGCTCTAATTATGGTGTGGAAGGGGAAAAGGAAGGAGGGGAGCAAGCTCTTAAAATTTTGACTTCTCCAAAGCCCAAGCATAAATGCAGGTAGAGAAACTAAACTTGGGGGATGGTAGGAGGGAGGGCAGGTGGGTACCCAGAGGGTGTGTTCAGGAAAAGCAATTTCCTGGCCTAGATGGCACTAGGCTGCCAGTCACCCTCAGAGCCTGCAATCAGTCTACTAATAGGAACCTATTCAGAACGTGACAGGTCCCTGCAAAGGATGCTTGGTGACCAGGCTCCCCAGAGTTGGGGAGCCAAGCTCCTGGCCAAGATGGCATAAACGGGGGATGCCAGCCATCAGATCCTTGATAGAACTGTCCATGCCAGACCTGGCTTCTGCTTGTCCTTCTCTGCCCACCCAGCATGCAATAGCACCCCTACCCCCTGATCTCAGAAAACAAACCTCAATTTAGGCAGATTTGCTTTACTTAAAAAATGACTAGAAATGTGTGTACATATAAACATATGTATTAATCACTGTGATATGTTTGTCTGGCAAGTGGAAGGAGGCCTTGGGGAAGTTCCAGATTAAACATATCCACCAGGAGTCGAACATCGAGAGTTGTGCCTGGAAATAGCTGCTGCAGCCACAAAGTTTGGGAACTGTGGCTCTTCTACAAATGGAAGACAGCAGGTCGCTTAGTTTGGACAGCAGAATGGAGCTCTGCAATTTCTCTCTGAGATGAGCACAGGACCTAGTTTGATTTATTGATACGCACCAATGACAAGCCAAGACAAGAGTTAGGAATGGAATCTCAGTATTTGGAACCACCACATTTCAGGTTTTCCTTTCCTCTGCTCCCCAAATTAGAGACAGGTTTATCACCAAGTACCCAAGAGTCCCTAATAACCGGGGAAGTGGGAGGGGGGTCCCTAGTCTCAGCATTGCCTCTCAGGCCACAGACACTAGGAAGGGGTTTGGTCAAGGGCAGCTGCAGTGTAGCCCCTCACAGCCAGACAGGAGCTAAATCTTCTAACACTTGTCCTTTGCAGTCTCACTGTTCATTTGCACAGTGCTTCCTGAAGCCCAACCCAAAGGAATCAGATCACCCCCATTCCTTGTTTGAGAGTCTATTCCTGCAGAAACCTAATACCTAGGCCTGCATCCTCTCCCTGTCCTGCCTGCTAACGTGGGCCACCAACACATATTATTTGACACTGTCTGATGTCCTTAAGACTGGGGGAGAAAGGCAGGCAGGCTCGCTGTGGGCACTCAGGCCAGAGGGAATGACAAGAAGGGACTTAGTGTGTGAGCCAGAGCCTTGCAAGGTCTCAGGAGGAGTGGAACCAGGATAGCGCCCATCTCAGCATTTCCAAGATAATCTCCAGGCCTTTAGAGCACAAAGCATTTACAGCAGCTATCTTTCTCCCATTTAGTTCTCAGCGGGAGGCACTGAGGCTGCTTTTCTTTCCTAGCTGAGCCAATGATTCTCAACAGGGAGTGCTATTTTCATAAATTTGTATTTTGGGACCACCCACAGCTCCAGCCCTACTTTTGACATAGCAGGGCTGGCTATAAGGTCCCTCTCAGGGGCACAGCTTGCTGCAGGCTCCTCCCAGAGCCAGGTCATGTGAGCACAGTCCTTGGCCAGGCCTTGCTGTCTTCAGGACCTCTTGGTACTCCTGGGGCTGCACGGGGAAGTTTCTGGAAGGAATTAAGGCTCTATTTCCACTAGCAACTTGAGTAAGACACTTAATCCTATGCAAGGATCTTGATGGTATCTCCCACACGTGAAATGCACAGAGTCACGTGTGGGAGCTAAAGCAAAGAGCAGTGGGAGATGGCTCATCCCTGGGATCACTTGGCCCAGTGGTGGAGATGGTCCAAACCACATTGTGCCACAGTCAGAGAAACAGAAGAAACTAGAGCAGACACTGGGAGCCAGAATTCCTGACTTTCAAGCCAGGCTAGGCTGTTACCATCTTTGTGATCTCACCCGGCTTCAACCCTTGAATCTAAATGTGAAAACCTACAAGCCAAGTGCTTCAAATGGTGCCTGGTCTATTATGAGCACCCAGCAGTGTGATACCTTTCAAAGGAACTCAAATGTGCAAGACAAGAAACAGAAAAGTTCAGGAGACAGTTCTGCTCATCTGGGAAGCACCATATTGGCATGGGGCCAGGAAAGGGAAGATTCTCTGCCCCCTCTAAGGGCAGTTGCAAAAATTCTAGCAATAACAGTGGCACTGTTGCTGATGGAGTCCATCAATTACAAAGGCACAAATGGATCCCAAGAAGAGAGGATTCAGGCTAGTTGCTCTTGCAACTCTCAAGAGTTCTCATGAAAGTGTCGAAGAAAATCTCAACTATGTTCTGGCTGGGCAGATGAAACTCAGAACTGCTCCATGGGGCCAAGACTGGCAAGGCTGCCTGCCTGCATCAGATGCAAAGGTGCCCAGGGAGCAAAGCTAAGTGCAGGGGATGTAAATATCCCTTACAATCTTCCTTAAACTCTTGGATATACACCCAGGAGTGGGTTTGCTGGATTATCCAGTATTTTTAATTTTTGGAAGAACTTCCATACTGTTTTCCATAGCAGCTGCACTATTTTATATTCCAACCAATATGGTCCAATTTTTTCCACTTTTTTGCCAAGACTTTTGGGGTGTTTGGGATGAAAGCCATCAGAAAGCAACTCAATCACATCTGGTCCCAGTTTTGATGCACATTTTCTTAAGAATTAATAATGTGAGGTACCTTTTCACCTTCTGCTAAAAAGGTATATATCTTTTTATACATCTTTTATATATTTTTATATATTTTTATATATCTAATCTTCTTTAAAGAAGTGTCAATTCCAGTCCTTGCTCATTTTTTTTATTGCTTTTTTTGGGTCACACCGGCAATGCTCAGGGGTTACTCCTGGCTCTGCACTCAGGAATTACTCCTGGCGGTGCTCGGGGGAACATATGGGATGCCGGGATTCGAACCCGGGCCAGCACAGGCCGGCCGCGTGCAAGGCAAATGCCCTACCAGCTGGGCTATCGCCTCCAGCCCCCTTGCTCATTTTCAATGGTGGGTTTTTTTGATTTGTTTTGTTTTATGCTATTGAGTTCCATATATGTTTGGATGTAAGACAGAACACTATAAAATTCTATAAAGAAGAAAACATAGGTGGAAATTTTTTATCAGATGGGCCTGGGTAGAGTAACGATTTCTTAAATCTGACAATCCAAACTAAGACCAAGAAGGCAAAATCAGACAAGTGTGGTTAAGTAAAACACTGGGCAGAGAAGAAATTACCAAGAGTCAAAGGACATCTCCCAAGTGGGAGAAAATATTTCTAAACTATGGATCTGAAATGAAGCTAATATCTAAAATTAAGTTAATTTCTGGTTGGGTTCATCTCCCCAAGGTAAAACGTACATTATCGAGTGACCAAACTCTGATAGTGAATCAAACTAATAAAAATAGAAACATACCCCTTTCTTTTATTCAAGTGCAAAAAAGAGAAACAAAAGCTAAAGCTTTGGCCTTTATGTCTTGTTTCCTTAAACCATCTGCCCCTAAAAGCACCAGGAACACAATACAAGACCTCTGGGTATTCTGGGTATTATAATACCTCCAGGGCCTAATGGCCTAACTTTTTTAAAAATATATATATTTTATTATACCACCGTGAGATATACAATTGCAAAGATGCTCATGTTTGTGGTTTTGGTCATACAGTGTTCCAAACCCATCCCCTCCACTAGTGCCCATTTCCCATCACCAATGTCCCCAATTCCCTCCCTCTCCCCCAGTTGTCTAATCTATCTGATTTGTCTTTCAGACTGCAACTCCAAAACCCAATAAACCATTGCCATGCCCTATTTAATGCTAAATTACCATGAGATTTCACTCCCTTACATAGGTAGGGTCTATGCCCATTTGTCAGCATCAAGAAGTCACCCATGTAGCCCTTAAAGATTTAAGAGGGTACAATCTTTAGAGGGGGAAATGTCGTAGGCAGATGCAGTGGGTAATAATGATCTTTCGGGTTGATTTTGAGCCCTTTGGAGAATGAGAAATCGAGGCCCCACCCAGAGGAGGCTGTATTCAGAGAAGGGTGTACTTCTGCCTAGAGAAGGAGATACTACAGAAAACTAAAGATCAAAAGATCAGGATAAGAATATAAAAGGATCATCGTCAATGCAAAGCTTTCTCTGTGCCAACATCCAGATAACCTTCTATGTATGCAGTGAACTCCAGGCAAGACCATTTGGAGGAATTGTACACAACTTCTCCCAAAAGTTGTTGAAGCTTGTTTTGCTTGCTTGCCTTTCCAAGACTGTGTTCCCTTGTAAGTCTCTCTCTCTCTTTTCCTCCCTCCATTCTTCTCTCTCACCTTTTCCTTCTCCCTCCATCTTTCCCTCTCTCACTTACCCTCACTCCCTCTCCTACCACCATCACGCTATATTTGTTTCATTAAAAATTATTTTACTTCACACAAACACACAAAAGAATCAGTCACAGAGGATCATTACAGTCTGACCCACTTACATGAGGTCTCTGAAACCAGCAGAAGCAGAGAGTATAATAGTGGTTTCCAGAAATGGAGAAAAGGAGAAATGAAATTTCAGTTATGCCACAAGAATAAATTCTACTGATCCGCTGTTTAAAGTATACAAATAGTTAACAATATGGTCTTATACACTTAAATTTTAAAGAGGGTAGGTTTCGTGTCACATTATAAGGGGAGGGCAAGGTATCTAGATAGATGTTTCTCCCAGACTACAGAAAAAAAGTCAATATGTACATGAAAGGATGCGCAATATGACTAACCAGAAGGAACTACACAGAAAAAACCACAGTGACTTTACACCCACTAAAATGACTAAAATAAAAAAGAATAGATAGTAACAGTCTTAGGAAAGATGTGGAAAAACTTATCCATTGTAGCTATGAATGTAGCATGATGCACCTGCTTTGTAAGGCAGTCAGGAAGTTCTCCCAAGATTGAACCAGAGGAGCAAGGTAAAAAAAGCTCAGCAATTCCAACATTAGACAAGAGAAATAAAAATACACATCCATATAAAACCAGGCACACGGATGTCCATGGCAATGTTATTCATAATAGACAAAAAGCAAACACAGTTCAAAAACCTGACTGCTAAAGAATGAAAAAAATAAAATGTGGTAAACTCATAAAACAATATTATTCAGGAGGAAGAAGGAACAAAGTCTGATAATGCTAAGGCATGAGTGAATGTTTTAAACATGATACTAAGTGAAAGAAGCTGTGCAAAAGACACTACCTTATAGGATTCCATATATATAAAATATCCAGATTCAGCAAATCTAGGCTGTCAGAGAGTAGATTAGTGGTTGCCTGGGGCTAAGGGACTGTGGAGAAAGAGGGAGGTGATTGCTGAAGTGTCTGGGGTATCTTCTTGGAATAAAAAAATAAATGTTCTAAAAGCAAGTGTGACATTAGTTCCCCCAACTCCATAGATGTAGTGCTAAAAATCATTGAATTGTATGCTTGCAATTGGTAAATTATATTAAATGTGAACTATATCTCAATAAAGTTGATATATATATTTTTTAAAAATCAATAGGTAGAGGAGCTTGTTAAAAATCTGGACTCTGGGCATCAATGCTTATTTCCCAGAAATCTGCATTTTTTCAATAAGCTCCCCAGCAGGTTCCAACAGGCTTTGAAAGCCACTGCCCTGGGGAATGGGAGAACTTGGTTATTTTCATTTTTGTGGCTGCAGTTGGCCCTGAGGGATGAGATTTTTTTCCTTTGTTTTATTTTACAGAAGTCGCTTCAGATTCCATTTAAGGATCCTGTTTATGAAACTTGCCTTCAGCCGGGCAGAAGTTATTAAGGTGCTAACAGAGGGGTTTTATGATTTTAATTAGAAACAGGCAGAAGTGTCCATGTAAAACTTTTAACTTGCTTGTCAAGGCTCCTATTCCCCAAAAGGAAGCCAAGAGACATGGGAGGCCTTCTAGGAGGGAAGGGCACTGTCATTCGCTGAGTTCCTACCACATGCTACAGTTTCGATATATATGGCCACATTCAAACCTTGCTCTGGAAATACTATCACTTGGTCTTTGATTCACTTATTAAGTATTTCATTCAAAACCACTAAGTCAGTGACTGTTCCAGGGATATTTTGCTGCCCTGAATCCTACCCTGAAACCAGCTGGCATGAAATAAGCTCATGTATTCTGGATGTCAACAACAAGGCTTGTCTATACCCCTCTGTGAACAAGGTCTCAAGAGGAAAGACTCAAACATTGAGGCTGACCAACTAGTGGATGGTGTCACCTGGAGGCGTGGCTTTGAGTCAGGTTGCTGACACAGGTTGGTAGTATAGAGCTGGGACAACTGACCAAAACACCTACCCTGTGTGCTGAGCTTCCCTACTGCACAGTACCCTCCAAGCACAGAATGTGTGTGTCTGGAGAGTAACAGGGTTTATTTCCTCTTATGGCTTGCCTTGGAAGCCACAGGACATCACTTCTGCCCTATCCTTTTAGACTTCCCATCATCAAGAAGATGGGACATAGATCCCACTTCTCAATGGGAGGGTCATCAAAGAACTTGCAGGTCTGTAGTAAAATGTAATACTCACCTTAGTGGGCTTATGGAACTTATTTTTCATCAGAAAAGCAGTCACATCTGAGTTTTATCATGAACTGGACTGGCCAGGTCAGATCAGGAATAAAGGATCGGACCGGGAATAAAGACCTTTCTGACTGACTGCTGCTTTTGGAGAGAGAAGCAAGGAATTATTAAGGACTCTAAGTCTCAACGTGAAAGACTCAGTAAGCACCCAGAGATCCTGACTCTGGGCTGTTTTTCTTTCCTGTGACAAGCCGGGAGAGCTTGAGCTTCTTATCCCCATGTCCTTCTTCAGCTGTCATCTCTAGGGCAGAGTCTAAGTTTCTAAATGTTTTTATCAGGACACACAAATAGGAAGGTGTTATTGGATGTCAGGGAAGTAATAGAAACAGGGAAGTGGACAAAAATCTGACTTCTTAATCCTAAACATTAGAAGGCCTGGGTTAGAGACCACAGGTCCCAGTAAGACTAGGCAGCAAATTCTGCAAAATAATTCATCTAGTTCTGAGTATCAGACTCTTCTCCTTGTCAGAAGTAAAGGAGGATAAAGCCATTCCTCAGGTCTAGACCGACATTCCCAAGCTTTCAAGAAAGTGGTGCCTAGACCCAAATGACAAATTTAAATTCACCATGAGAAGTTCAATGGCTAAACCAGCCATAAGTATCAATATAGAGTCTACAGGAAGCCAGTTCCACAGCAGATGGAAGCCGTGTATGTGGACTCAATGCAAATAGAGCCGGATATGTGCTCAGGATATGTGATGAGCTGGCTGGAGAGGGTCTCATGGTCTGTCACCAAATATGTGCTGGGGTCAAAAGCTGACCTGCTCCCTGACAACCCAGGCAACAAGCTCCTGTGTGAGGGTATGTTTCAGGGCTCTGTTGGCCAGGATTGAAACTGATCCCAGCTCCCCTCTCTCCCGAGTTAATGAATTTTCCTTAGACACGGCAGTGCCATCCATTGGACTATCTCTCTGTCTTTGCCCACTTCTGGCCTGAATGGTGTTGCCCTATTTAAGGCAGCCTCACAGACAGCAGCAGAGCAAGCCTGAACTCAGCAAGTTACTTTTCCATATCAAGCCTGTACTTTTCCCTGGAAAAACTGGGTGGAGTTGATGAAAGAATTGACTCTTTCATCTGGCTCATAGGAGCCACTAAGAAAGCTGCAATTATCAAGTCTCCGGCTACCTGAGCAACAGATTCAGATAGCCCTGACCATAGGACCCTCACTGCCACAGCGGCCCGGGAAGAAATGAGTCCCTTAGACATGAGTTTGGGACTGTGCAGGCAGAGCCAGGAACCTCGAGGGCACCCCACCACCTTTCCTTACTCCCCAAATCCACCCACCCACTTTTGTGTGACAACCTTTTTGATGTTTACATATAACCAGCAGTGTTCTTTCTCAGCCTAACAAAACAAATTGATCAAGAGTCAATACGGGTCCTAATTACAGCTCTGCACTAAGAGATTGATGTGGGAAATGAAGAAGGAAGAACAGGCACTTGATGGGCGCCTGTAATGAGGTGTCACTGGTCCCCACAGTAAGTCGTTTATAAACACGGTCTCACATCTGCAGCTGTCAGCATCCCCGCCAGAGCTTAATGAGCTGCTCCTTCCCGCCCCAGGGTTAAAGTCAGAAGCTGATCATGCTTCTGGCTGCATGAGGCACTGCCTGGTGGTGGGTGAGTTTCATCTACAAGTGTCCCCATTCACTCTGGAAACACCTGCATTTTGCCAACGCTGCTACAGGGTGGGGGGGTGCATGGTCTTAGCACTGGGGCCTAAGACCTGCAGAAAGTACCATTGATAATTCCCTTCTCATGTCCTCATCACTTGGTTACATGTAGAGAAGAGCAGCAGGTGGTCTGAGACTTGGGTCCTGGAATAAAGTGTGAAACAGAGACTCAGCATCCAAATACTATGGTCTAAACCTTGGCTCCAACTATTCTCAAGATAGACAAACTCTCAAACAACTCTTCAAGTTTTAGTTTCCTCTTCTGTATATTGAGGCAGTGTGACAGGAGTAATGACAGATAAAAGATGGTCATTCCACTGCACAGAGCGCTGAGAACTATGTCTCCCTACAGAGTCGTCACTAGCTGGACCTGTAACCTTATGTTACCTAGCACAGGAATCTTGCATCACCCTAACAGAAGAGTCTTTCATATTCTCAATGGAACGAGACCAGTGCTACCTCTTCTCAACGAAATATTATGCAGCCACCAGGAAACTGAAGTCATGAAATTTGCTTATAAATGGATGGACATGGGGAGTATCATGCTGAGTAAAATGAGTCAGAGGAAGGATAGACATAGAATGATTGCATTCATTTGTGGGATATAAAAATATACAATATTAGACTAATACTTAAGGTGAGTAAAAATAAAGGCAGCAAGACTGATCCAAAGTTAGAAGCTGTGCACAAGTGTTGAGAGGGAGAGCAGTTAGGACAGAGAAGTCTACAAGGATAGTTGGAAATGATCACTCTGAACAAGAACTGAATGTTATATCCAAAAGAGCAAGAGCAACCGGTGCTGGTGTGGATACGGGCAGAAAGGGACTTTCATTCATTGTTGGTGGGAGTGCCAACTAGTAATACAGCCCTTTTGGAAAACAATATGGACATTCCTCCAAAAATTATATATTGAGCTCTCATTCAACCCAGCAATTCCACTCCTGGGAATATACCCTAGAGACTCAAAAACACACAGCAGAAACACTATCTCTACTTCTATATTCATCACAGCTCTATTCACGATAGCCAGAATATGGAAACAACCTAAATGCCCAAGAATAGAAGACTGGCTAAAGAAACTATTGTGCATCTACACAATAGAATACTATGCAGCTGTCAGAAAAGATGAAGTCATGAAATTTACCTGCAAATGGATGGACATGGAGACAATCATGCTGAGTGAAATTAGTCAGCAGGAAAAGGACAGATATAGAATGACTGCATTCATTAATGGATATAAATATATACCAGTATTCTACTAATGGTAGGAAATATTAATGCCAGACTAGAACTAAGCAGTGAATTACACAAAGGTATTTACATGATAATCTCTAAATGTCTGTAGGGCAAGCCACAATGTGTAAGGAAAAAGAAGACAGAGAGAGAGAGAGAGAGAGAGAAGAAAAGGAGAAAAGTACCTGCTATAGACACAGGCTGGGGGGAGGGAAGGGAATTTGGGCCATTGGTGGTGGGAATAGGGCACTGGTGGAGGGCTGGTGCTGGAATAACGTATGACAAACCCAACCATAAACATTTTTTAAAAAATATTTTATTATACCACCGTGAGATATACAATTACAAAGATGTTCATGTTTGGGTTTAGGTCATACAGTGTTCCAGCACCCATCCCTCCACAATTGCCCATTTCCTACCACCAATGTCCCTGATTCCCTCCCTCCTCCCTAGCCTGCCCTATCTATGGCAGGTTCTTTATCTCTTTCTCTCTTTCTCTCTCTCTTCCTTCTCTTACACATGTGGATTGTAATACATACATTTAGAGGTTATGTGTATCTTTTTGCCTGTATTTAATGCTCAGTTCTAGGTTGGTAGCACTTTCAACAATTATTAGCACACTGTTCCCTTCTCTGTCTTACCTAACCTCTGACTCCCACATGTTTGTGGTAATTTCCACCTTTGACAAGACCTCCTGATCCATGATTTGCCTGACCTTGAATATTGGTATCAGAATATGTGTGCGTGTATGTGTGTGTGTGTGAGTGTGTGTATGTCATGCAAATAAATGCAGTCATTCTATATCTGTCTCTCTCCTTCTGGCTATTTTCACTCAACATGACCCTCTCCATGCCCATGCATTTATAGGCAAATTTCATGACATCATTTTTTCTAACAGCTGCATAATATTCCATTGTGTAGATGTACCTAGGTTTCTTTATCCAGTCATCAGTTCTCGGCACTCTGGTTGTTTCCAGATTCTGGCTATTGTGAATAGTGCTGCTATGAAAATAAAAGTGCAGATGGTGTTTCCGCTGTGTATTTTTGACTTCCCAGGGTATATTCCCGGAGTGATATTGCTAGGTCAAATGGGAGCTCAATTTCTAGACTTTGGAGGAATGTCCATATTGTTTTCCAAAAAAAGGCTGTATCAGTCGACATTCCCACCAACAATGGATGACAGTCCCCTTTTCCCCACATCCATGCCAGCACTTGTACTCTTTTGAATATGCACCAGTCACTGTGGGAACATTTTTGTAATTGTGTATCGCACAGTGTTATAATAAAAAATTAAAAAATAAAATATATAAATCCAAAAAAAAACTCAGTGCTGAAAGTAGGTAAAGGGACAAACATGACAACCTTTCAGTACCTGTAGTGGGGTGGAGGAGGGCGGGAGGGAAACTTATGTACACTAATGAAGGGACCAGTATTGGAGCATTGCATGATTGAAGCCCAATCATGAACAAGGTTGTAACTCTGTATCTCACAGTGATTCCATTTGAAAAAAGGGTCTTTCTTGGTCAGTACATACACAGGAGACATGAACCCTTTATGAACCAATGGATCCACTCAGTCCTATCTGGGATTCCAAAATGAATTCTTAATTAGCATAGTCACAATGAATCTTCCCTTTCTAATACATAAAATTCTTTGACATCTTTTCTCCAGGGAGCCACTTGGTGAATTTCCTCCAGAGCCTGTTCTCCCTTGGCTGGTATAAAAGTAACATATACCAAGTTTTCCTTCTCTGGGGTATCGCTGTATAGTCCCTCAAAGCCCCTTTATGAGTAGGCAGGAGAGTCCCCCTTGCCCCTAAATATTCCTATCCTTAATCTATGACTATGTCAGGTTACCTGGCAGAAGAGAATGAAAAAGTTGCTGATGGAAATTAACTTGCTAATCTATTGAGTTTAAAGATAAACTAACTAGGCCAGATGCTCCAAGAGGCCCTTATGTCATCCTGAACATCTTTAAATGGCAAACTGAGAGCCAGAAAAACTTCCTCTTGCAGACTCAGTCTTGCATTGCTAACCTGGAAGATGAAAGAGGTCATTGGTTAGGCAAAACAAGCAGCCTGGAACCTGGAAAAAGTTAGGAAGTGGATTCTGCCCTATTCCCCAAGCTTGCAGCCACCATGATGTCAGGCCTGTGAGATCAGCTAGGTAGGAATCCCAACTGTCTACAGCAACCTCTCACTCTATGACAAATTAATGGAATTATCCACTCACTGGGGCTTTTGAGAGGAGGAGGCAAGTTCCAACAGAACAGCCATTGTCCAAGTCCATATTCAATGAATATTTTAGCATTATTAGGAATGTCATTTGCCTCTTCATTATAGAAAATCTTGCCTCCTCCTCCGTCTCTTGGACCATTCAAACAACTCAGCTCTGGTCCACAGTGCTGGAGGCCAGAGAAGAATGACCCTGAAGGTGACCTCTCAATGGACAAAGGTGGGGGAAGACCAGGCCAATGGAAAGATGCCAAGATCCGGTTCTCAGTACCATAACTGCCAGTTATGACCACTCGGACCTTCCCCACCCATGCAGAATTCCTGTCCTGTTAGGGGTTCACATCAAAACCTGCAGGGGTGTTAGGTCAGCCTCTGACCCACACTGACTGGTGGTCTACCTCATGCAGCTCCAAGGTTCACACACCCTCCGAGAATCAGCCTTATTCGTCTATTCCCCCCCTCTGATCATGATCTTCTGACAATCCCAGCACTAGGACCGTGCCCACATGAGTGAGAGGGTGTAGGCAGGTCCTTGTGGCATGAAGGAGGGGAGAGACAACAAGTCGCTTCTCTTCTGTTAGACAACAGAGGCTCCCATAGCAAGCAAGGCTTAGCCACCCACCCTGGGTCTTTCACATTGCCAGGGCCAGGACTGTTCAGAGGCCGGAGGGACACTCAGAGTGTAAGATTTAAGGAGGTGCTTGCCCAGAAGAGCCGAGCACTGAGCTTCTCATGAGAGAGGCACAGCCATGACATCCACCCTCTGTGCACTGCAGTTAGATAATGTTTCAAAAGCTATGATGAAGGGGAGCTTGAAGCAAGTCTCATTAAACTTCTTATTGATGAAGAAATCGATTGCTCCACATCACTGGAAGATGATGAATTTCAGCTGGTGCATGAGCAAGAATGATGCTGGGTTATGCTGTGATAACAAATCCTTCCCCAAGCCCCAGATGCTTAACACGTGTTAACACAGCCAGAGTCTCTTCCTCACATGGCCCATCTGCTCAGAGACTCAGAAAACACCAGTCTTGGAGCTGTATAGGCTGAACCATAAAAGCCACTGCCCAGAAAGAGAAGTGGAGACAGACCACTTACCCCCTGATCTCCTATGTTCTGGCCCCAAACAGTATCTCTTCTTCCTCCTCAAAGCACAGTAGCCAGAAATGACTGCTTGTCTAAACACTTACAGACCTACTATGTGTGGGTCTGTTTATTGACATTCACTTAGGGGGTGCAGTATCTTTCAGAACCCAGAACAAGTGAGTCATTCAAGGACACACTGCCTGCAGTTGGAATTTGGGCATCATGCCTTCCAAGTCCCTGTTCCAAACCACTGCCTTCTAAACGATGTGAAGTGCTTTAGGAGATAAAGTTTAAATAGCTGGACAATGCAATGTATCACCAGGCTCCTGAATGTCTAGACAAGAGACACCAAAACAGAAGAAAGCCAAACCCTTAACCCAAGAGTGAAAGACTTTCTGAGAGGTAGGGAAAATTGCAACTTAAAGATAATGCCACTTAGCCTATGCCCTTCCCCAAGTGGGCAAAATGTTCACCGCGCCTAACCCCCAGCCCCATTTCATGAGAAGCAGAGCTGTCAGGCTCTTCTCTTGGGCAGATTTTCAAAAGAAAAATCGATCAATCCTTAAGAGTTGCTGCTACAAGTCTGAGCATCATTTATGCTCAGAAAGTCACAGATCTGGGCAGAAGGCAAGAGAAGGAAACTTGGGGCTTTTTAGGAACCAGACAATGTTGTATGTGTGTGTGTGTGTGTGTGTGTGTGTGTGAGTTCATGTAGACAGTGCCAGAGGTCCCCAGGGGATAAAAGAAATAACTGAGGGAGTGCATGGGCAGTGGCGGCACTCCCATCTGACTGAACCTCCCACTGGAAACCCCCCAGAATGAACAGGCATCTGGAATATGGCCCCAAAACATCTTTCCGGTAATTCTGGGCCCCCAAAATCAAAGCAAATATATCTGTCTGTCTGTCTGTCTATCTATCTATCCATCTATCCATCTATCCATCTATCCATCCATCCATCCATCCATCCACCTACCTACCTACTATCTATCTATCTATCTATCTATCTATCTACCCTATCTATCTGTCTATCTATCATCTATCTATCATCTATCTATCTATCTATCTATCTATCTATCTATCTATCTATCTATCTATCTATCATCTGTCTATCATCTATCATCTATCTATCTACCTACCTATCATCTATCTATCTATCTATCTATCTATCTATCTATCTATCTATCTATCTATCTATCTATCTATCTATCTATCTATCTATCTATCTATCCTCTCTATCATCTCTCCTCTCTCAGCATTGTGGTTTGGAATACAGGTTTATCATGTATGTCCCTTTGCTACTTTCAGAACTTGGTTCTTGTCCAGAGTGATTATTTCCAACTCATAGTAGTTCATCTCTATTCTAACTACACCCCCACCCACCCCCAACTAGTTCTCTCTCTTGCTCTCACTTAGTCTGAGGCAGTAGTGAGCAGAGTCATGTAGAAAGAACATGAGGGTGATGCCCACTAAGCAGGCAGCAGGGAACTGAGCTGAGCCCAGGGGTCCGGGAGTCTTCTAGGACTCTGCCCTTACTACAGGCTCAGCCAACACATTCCCTACAGCTCGTGCAAAAGCCAGGAACCCAGTCAGGCTGTGATCTGTTCCTGGCCCACAGAGTCTCCAAGATCATGGAGGCGCATTGTTGGAAGAAGCTGCTACATTTGGGAGCAAATTCCTATAAGGCAATAGATAACTAATGCACCAACAGACTGGTCTGAGTAGACGTAGGCAGCCTTTAAGGTTGGTATGGATGATGTGCTGGGGCCATCATGGGATGCCATTTACACAGTTGTTCTACTCTAGACCATACAGAGCAAGGCAAGACAAATCTGAGTTAGCATTCTGCCACATGCACCCTGTGCAGGCAATGCCCCCTGCTGGCCATTGCCTGTAATACATGCCACAAACCGAATGTAGCAGCTTCCAACCAGCTTTATAAGCAAAGGGCAAGTTGTTGAGTTTTTGTTTTTCTCTCCTGGGGGTAGATACCAAGAGTGGAATTTCCGGGTCATATGATAGCTAATTTTAAGTTTACAGGGAACCGTCTATACTGTTTTCCACAGGAATTGAACCAGACAATATCCCCACCAGTAGTGGAGAAGGAAAGAAATCTGGGGATCCGGAGTATAGAGAGTGGGGGGACAGAAACAAATGAGACAGGTGGCAATTGGCAAGGGGAGTCGGGTACATTGGTGGTGTTAGAACAATAAAACTTCTTATGGCTCATAATAGAGCCAGCAAGGGTCCACCCCAAGCCCATCATATCTCTGCTGTGCTGTCCCCAGATCTCTGACTGAGACTGGATGGAGCAGAGAGCCAGGAAATCTTCTGTGAGCCCCATAATCACACAATCATTTACACGCATCCCATTTTATTATGCCATTAATGACAACAAAGAATGATTAGAAGAATAGAACGAAGACCTCTGAGGCAGAACGAAGACCCCTGAGGCAGAGAGAATGAAATCAATGGCAGGATGAAAGCTACTGAATTTACAGACTTTGGATCCCTGTTCTAAGGAGTAAGTCTTCACATTCTTGGGTTTTCTTATTCAGAAATCACCCATAGACCCCATTGCTTGCCATTGAATCCTAGAACTGCTATTTACTACATGCCTGATCTTAGCTGAGTTATTTAATATCCTGCTCCTTGCTTTCCTCATCCGAAACATCACGGTAGCCATAGTACACATTTTTCATGGTGTTGTTGAGAAGGTTTATGGAATACTTGCAACCATGTCTGAAATGTAGGGCCATAAAGATGATGAATGAATGAATAAAGGAATGAATGAATGGATGAAACTGCTAAAGAATGTGCCACAATAAAAGCAATCTTTTATCATCATGGAGTGGTGAGTTATTTGCTGTGTGCTTTCCTGTAGACACTCAACTTTGTGCAGGGCTGGGGAGATCCCAAGCTGTGTGCAGGGAGTCTAGAGGCTCCTCCCAGTGATAGTTAACCAAGCCAGATAGTTCAGTGCTAGGCCCAGTATGTGGTACTGCTTAGGCCTGTTGGTGTTCTACGGCCCCCAGGGATATAGTCTTGTGTTTGGGGATTGTCATTATCAGGGATCAAACTCACAGGACTTGTCTATACAAGACATGCATCTCTGACCTCCAAGCTGTCTCTCCAGTCCTTGTGCGCTTTTCAAAATAAATCTTTATTATCATTTGCTTTTTTGGGTCACACCCAGAGATGCTCAGGGTGTTATTACTCCTGGCTCTGCTCTCAGGAATTGCTCCTGATGGTGCTCAGGGGACCATATGGGATGTCAGAGATTGAGTCCAGGTTGGCTGCATGCAAGGCAAATGCCCTCCCCGTGTGCTTTTTATTATACAACATTACAAGAAAGTGGTGTTTATTATTGTCTGGTTTGGCAGATAATTGAGGTAGAAAGAGGTTAGGTGACCAGATGTCCTGTCCAAAGACAGAGATGGAGTGAGTGACAGATGTGGGAGGAAAACCAGGTTGATTCCATTACTCTGCACTGAAGCAGGAAGGCGGATGCTCCTTCAAGCTAATGCCTGCCCTCATTCTCAAGCGACTGCATCTGGGATTCTCTCATAAGGGTAAACTCACAATTAAATGAACAGCATGAGGTCCTGTTGATGGAGTCATTGCTCAGTAACATCTTTGTCAGTATGTTGATTAGTCCCAGAAATCCTGGGCAGCCTGTGAGGGTGGGTACTCAGGCAATTCTGGGCCTGCACAAATTGGTTCTGACATGGGGCCCAGCAGGTGCTATCAAGGTTCAGCTTAGAGCCACACCTGCCGATCTCGAGGAAATCCTTCGCTGTCAGCATCTATTACTGTCCCACATTTTCCTTTTCCTGACGGCTCTGCTGAGAAATACTGCCAGATTGGTTTGTCATCTATAAAAAGGAGGAGCTGGAACTTTCCCCCACCTGGAAAAGAAGAAAGATTTCCCACCGAACCTCAAATGCCCGGCAGGCGGTTGGTGTCTGATGATCGTGTGTTCTCAAGAGCTGCTGATAAGTGACCTTTACAGTCCTTCCCAGCTCTAGGTTTGCAAAACACTGAGCGCAAAATGGCAGAGATGGAAAAACAAAGTAGTATAAAACAGACACAAAAATTAACATTGTTGGGACCAGAGCGATAGCCCAGCGGGTAGGCATTTGCCTTGCACGCGGTCGGCCTGTGCCAGCCTGGGTTCGATCCCCTGCATCCCATATGGTCCCCGAGCACCACCAGGAGTAATTCTTCAGTGCAGAGCCAGGAGAAACCCCTGAGCATCGCCGGTGTGACCCAAAAAGCAAAAAAATAAATAAATAAATAACATTGTTTTGGGCCACTAATAGAGAAACAGGGTTAACTATCTCATTAGATCCTGAGGGTACAAGTGTGTTCCCTCTTGGGGCTGGAGCAATAGCACAGAGGGGAGGGCTATCTTGCACACAGCCCACCTGGGTTCAATCCTCAGCATCCCATATGGTCCCCGAAGCACTGCAGGAGTAATTCCTGAGTGCAGAGCCAGGAGTAACCCATTAGCATCGCTGGGTGTGACCCCCCCCACACACACACACAAAAAAAAAAGAAAGGAAACAAAGTGTGTTTTCTCCTTGTCAACACTGGGCTCTGGTGAAGATACCTTCATATAGCTTGAGTGAAAGAATATTGTTGAGTGATGGGAAAATGTTACTATAGAATCCCATAGAGTGGGATAAAGTGATAGATAGTACAGTGGGGGGGGCATTTGCCTTGCATGCGCTCAACCCAGGTTTGATCCCTGGTATCCCATAAGGTCCCTCAAGCATTGCCATGAGTAACCCCTGAGGATATCTGGGATAGTCCCCAAATAAAAATAAACTTATATGTTAAGAAGGTAATCTGTTGAAGATCATGTCTGGTGACCCATAATGCCACAGTAAAGTCAATAAAACAGAGTTTGGGGGTATCTACAATGAGCTGAGGTTTACATGTAAGCTTGGGTTTGCTGAGAAACATATTCCAAGATAGAACTGGAAGTACAGGATGTGGTTGGGAGAAATGCCTGTGAAGGACATATGGAATAAGAGGGAGTGTAAAGGTGACTCAGACAGAGCTGTCTGTACCTGCAGGGAAGGGAAGGGTTGATCAGGAAGAGCTCAGAGCACAAGCAGTTCTGAGGTGGTAACAGCCAGGCCAATGGACAGAATTTCTGAGATGGTGTTGGCCAGATAAATGGGCAGAATCAGTGATGGTTGTTGGCCCTGGGACGCAGAAGTAGTCCAGGTCTAGGCCTCTCCTGAACTGTCTAGCCTTGAGCTGGAAGCAGTTCAGAGAATGTGTGGCCTTAGGCTGAGAATCCAAAGGTACAGCAATCCAAGGCATACATTTACCCAGCAACTGGTCCTTCTGAAGAAAGCAACACACGTACATGCCAGCCACAGACCCCACAGACCCAAGACCCCAGCTGCCAGGAAAGGAACAGTCCATGCACAGCACATTTCCATATGAGAGGATGAAATTCTTTTTAGAGACAGCTTTTTAAAAAACTGGATGAGAGACATTTTTCTAAAATGCTGGAGAGAAATTTTTCTAAAATGAATTGATCAGTGTTCTGCCTTCTTAAGCACCATTTAAATGCTCCCAGGTGACTCCGATGAGCTTGCTTTGAGCACGAACGATGGTGCTCACCTACAGTGTCATCCTCAAATCCAATAGTGTGGTAAACTATTTGCTCCTAGACAATACGGCCCCAAATACTCCACTTCTGAAATTACTTTCCCGCCTTTCTCCTCACTATCAAGCAATCAGAGAACCCTTCTTTGAGTTTAAAAGAATCTGCTTATAGGAAATTCAGACATGCTATCTCTTTTAACTCATTGCTTCTAGTCTTCTTTGGAATGGAAAACTGGAAAGCTGTGCACTTCAAAATTATACTGAATATGCGATTAAGTTCAAATAAAGAACTAAGGTTCTCTTCTGTAAGTCCCTTAATTTTCTGACATCTCTTTTGTCCCACACATAAGTCTGTACACGTGCATGAGGGAGAAGGAGAGGGCCATTTGCTTCTTTCTTGGTTCTGAGATGTATTGTAGATAACTGGGGTTGCTGAGCAAGGTGCATTCTGAATAAATAAGAAACCTATGATCCCACCATGATGGACAGTTTAAAAAAAATAAAATAAAACTTTGCTGTCCCACAAATATGTCTGGGCTCCTAACCTGCAACAGGATTTTTTAAAAAGTATAGAAATGAAGCCAACTTTTATAATACTTGTGTTCATGAAATTTTCTCCTTCAGATGAAAAGTATTCAGGCATGACTAATATTATTTGGTGGGGGGGATTCAGCCACAATCAGCAGTGCTCAGGGCTAACTCCTGGCTCGTAGCTCAGGGATCACTTCTGGGAGAATTCAGCGACCGTTTTTGGTATCAAATGATCAAACCCAGGTCAACTGCATGCAAAGCAACTTCCTTATTCTCTGCACCATCTCTCCAACCCTATATAATACTCTTTTCTTAGGCCTTTTGTGACCATGCTTAACATTTGAATAGTAAAACATGGCTTCATGTCTACCCAATGTTTGTTATCAGTCAACCCCTTGCTGAAAAGTGTTAAGAAGAATAACCACAAAGATTTAAATCAGCATATCTTGTTTCTTCACCTTCTCTTTGGAGATGTGTGTGCTTGAACACAGAATGGATGACTCCCTCTTCTCTCTCTTCCTCTCTTTCTCCCTCAATCTCTCTCTCTCTCTCTGAGCATCTCTCAACTTTCTAGTGGACCCTCAAACTCCTCTTCTCTGGAAGCAATTGGCTAAACTCAGATAGCCTCCAGCTTCTGAGCACATTGGAAACAGACACTGAAATCAGGAAGTTCTGGGTTCTTCCTGGTCAACAACTACCTGTGTGAGTCACCAAACCTATTACCTTTCCCCCTTTTTATTAATTGATAATTGGTTTACAACAGTATCATCTTTCAGAGATTGAATTACATCTCTACGTGTATATAATTCTTACCACTTCCACCACCAAAAAACCCCCTTTATTCATTCCTCCCACCTCTCTCTCCTTTGCCTCTGAGAAGACCCCTTTTCATGCTTCCTATCCCGCTCCCCCTTCTCCCTAGTAACTAGCATAGTTTCTACTGAGTTTACATCACCTTATTGTTTTAAACCAGTCTGTTCTCTTTAGGTATTTATATTTGGCATACAAGTGAACCCAGTCATTATCTTTCATTTCCTTACTTATTTCATTTAACATCATCACCTGAAGATATATCCATTTTATCCTAAAAGATGTAATTTCACCTTTTAAGTGACAGCTTAAAGTAGCATTCTGTGAAGCATAGATGCTCATGTAACTTACACACACACACACACACACAATAAACCACAACTTCTTTATCTAGTCATCTAATGATGTTAACTGATGAATAATGCTGCCATAAACAGATGGATATAAGTAGTATTGTCTTCCTATATATTTCAAATAAATTCCTGGAGTCTCTCTAAGCTGTAACATAGAGACGGCTCCTATACTTCATCCCTATCAAAGCAGAGGCAACCATGGTGATCTGGTTCAGTGCTTGACCTCAGGAGCCAAATGCCAGAGTTCACTCCTGGTGATATCATTTTAAAATCAATTACATATTTTCTCTAATCCTCAATTTTCTCATCTGCCAAGTGATCAGATAGCTGCACCCAGATTTGCAAGTACTGTAAAAATGAGATGACATGTTTGTAAAGCATTTATCAGAGTATCTGCACTTTGTAATTGCTCAACAAATGGGAGTTGCTCTGATGTATCACTTACCTCACTAGATGAATGTGAAAACAATTAAAAGGAAAGCCTGAAGCCAGCAAGTATGCTGAAGCTGGCTTGTGTCGGCTTACCAGGCTCCAATATTTAATGCCAGGGACTTGGGGGAGCAGATTGATGGTAAGTTAGTAGCTTGAAATCAGCTGTGATGTGGGTATTTCACTACTGAAATCAGCAAACAGTGTAGATCATGGAGGATGGGCCCTTCCCCTCCCTTTCATTCACAGAAAGAAAAAATACAAGCACACCAATGTCTTTTTCAATATGCTTTCTGTTATCTGGATTATACTAGGGCTCACCTGGGTTCCCACAGTCCCCAAACACTTCTGCCAAGGTTTTGTGGCTTCCCAGGTCCCCACCCTCAGCCTCCTGTTCACCTCACTAATGGAAGGGCGCCATCTAGTGACGGGAACAGAAATATAGTCTCAAATGTCTTGGCCACATTGAGGATTAGTTAAAAAATCACCACCTGGGGACCAAATCTGGTCCTCTGCCCTAGTAGTTTTGTTCTATTACTACAAAGTTACATGTACCTGTTGAATTAAAAAATCACATATGTTCATTTTCTTGTGAACTCCAATGATCAAGTAGAGTCCATGTGACAGAGATAATATATGGTCAGCAAAGTATTCGGTGTTTATCATCTGGCCCCTCACAGAAAGTTTGGTGATAACAACTTAAATAAACCATCTGCCTTCTTGACTTCACCCAGCTATGTTCACAGACTCCAGCCTCAGGTCTGCTGACTCGGTAGCAGGTAAGGTCCCATTGTACATATAAGCCATTTCCATAATCTCTCATTCTTCTATTTTCACTGATTTTTCTTTAGTTTATATTATAAAATTGCAGACATAACATAACCCATTTATAGGTGCTTGAGATTCTTCATTCCTACCACCTGAGTTCCAGAAGCATTCTTCCATGCCTCCCACCAACAGGGCTATTATAAGTAGGACTGTAGGGAGCCCGATGTCATTTCATTATAAAGAGGTGAATTGTCCCCATGACAAAGAGCACACTCTGTCACCAGAAGAAAAGTGCTGACAGCATGTGTCTGCCTCTGAGATCCAGGGCAAAGCACTTAGCGCCTCCTGAACCTCAGCTCCTTCATCTGTTAAGTGGGACTAACAGCATTGTTTGCCTCCCTAGGCTGTTGTGGAAAGCGTATGAGATCATTTATTAGCTAGCCTTTCATGAGCTACAATAACAAGTTCAGTAATGTTGGTTTTATTACCTATATTGCCGAGGGAGGAGAGTATATGATTTTCCTCATTAATCACCTAGGACTCTGCAGAGAAAACAAGTTCTTGTATTGAATGAGCTTCTGGAGGCACTGCCAGCATCCATGCCCAGGCCCCTAAATCCCACCTAGTCCCTTCTATGTGGGCCCTTCGCAGGGCTGTGTGGTGGCTAAGAGGTGATAAGGCATGTCTAGGGGGTGGAGGATAAAGGAGCAAATAGCATCAGGGGACACTTGTGGAACAGGATGTCTTCTGGCCCAGCCTTTGGGACTGTGTCTGAGACGAGTATTATTAGAAATGTATATAGGGGCACTCAACCTAGTCTCAGATAGGGGAGACTCTGGTGAGTACCCCCAGTAGGAGAAGGGAGGGAAGTCCATGTCAAGAACACAGGTACATGATAAAAGTACATTGAAGAAAATATAGGAAAAACCCTCCACGACATTGAAGCTAAAGGCATCTTCAAAGGTGAAACATCACTAACAAAGCAACTAGAAGAAAAGACAAACATATGTGACTACATGAAACTAAAAAGCTTCTGTACCTCCCAAAGAAACAGTGACTAAGATATAAAGACAGTCCACAGAATAGGAAAGAATATTTACCCAATACACATCTGATAAGGGGTTAATATCCAGGATATATCAGGCACTGGTAGAACTTTACAAGAAGAAAACAAACAACCCCATCAAAAAATGGGGAGAAGAAATGAACAGAAACTTCAACAAGGAAGACATTCGAATGGCCAAAAACATATGAAAAAAATGCTCATCATCACTAATCATCAGAGAGATGCAAATCAAAACAACAATGAGATATCATTTTACTCCACAGAGACTGGCACATAAGAGCAAGAACAAGTGCTGGCGTGGATGTGGGGAAAAGGGGACACTCATCCATTGTTGGTGGGAATGCCGGCTGGTACAGCCTTTCTGGAAAACAATATGGACATTCCTCCAAAGACTAGAAATTGAACTCCCATTTGACCCAGCCATACCACTCCTGGGAATCTACTCTGGGAAGCCAAAAATACGCAGCGGAAACACCATCCCTACTTTTATGTTCATAGCAGCATTATTCACAATAGCCAGAATCTGAAAACAACCAGAGTGCCCGAGAATCGATGACTGGATAAAGAAGCTTTGGTACATCTACACAATGGAATACTATTCAGCTGTTAGGAAAAATGAAGTTATAAAATTTGCCTATAAAAGGATGGACATGGAGAAGATTATGTTGAATGAAATTAGCCAGAAGGAGAGAGATGGATACAGAATGACTGCATTTATTTGCATGACATAAATATATATGTACATTTTATGATACTAATAAATATCCAAGGTCAAGTGAAACATGTATCAGGAGGTCTTGTCAAAGGTGGAAATTATCACAAACGTGTGGGAGTCAGAGGCTAGGTAATTACAACAGAAAATGGAACAGTGTGCTAACAATTGTCGAAAGTACTAATACCAACCTAGAACTGAGCATTAAATACAGGCAAAAATATACATATGGCAACCCTTTAATGTACGTTCTGTAATCCGTAGTCTGGAAGGGAAGGAAAAGAGAGAAAAAGAAAGGGAAAGAAATAAAGAACCTGCCATGGAGGCGGGCTGGGGAGGGGGATGGAACCGGGGACGTTGGTGGTGGGAGATGGGCACTGGTGGAGGGATGGGTGCTGGAACACTGTATGACCAAAACCCAAATATGAACTTTTTAATTGTATATCTTTTTAATTGTATATCTTTTTAATTGTATATCTTTGCAGCAGTTATGTGTACCTAGGTCGAGAAATCAACATGATGAACGACCTAAAACCTGAGCTGCGCAGGAGGAAGAGAGCAGCATGGAATGCCTTCAAAGGCATCGAAGAAATAGCTAAAAAGGACAAAGAACCTCTGGCTCCGGGCACATCTCTTTGACTCCACCATTCTCCCTGCATTAACATACGCCTCAGAGACCTGGGCCCTACAAAAGCAGGATGAGAATGCTATTTGGGTCTCCCAGAGAGGAATCGAAAGAGCTATGCTTGGAATATCACGCCTCACTCAAGTGAGAGAAGGAATCCGGAGTTCTGACCTCCGTTGCTATTCCAGAATCAAGGATGCTGTCTTGTTTGCCAAGGCATCGAAAATCAGATGGGCTGGACATATAATGCGATTTGGAGACAACCGCTGGACTAGAGCCATTACCGTCTGGATCCTACGGGATGTCAAAAGATCACGTGGCCGCCCACCTACAAGATGGTCAGACTTCCTTGTCAAGACCCTGAAGGAATGGTTTGAGGCTCTTCATATTCCTGAATCAACCAGATGCCATTGGGCTACATTGGCACATGATAGGGTCCAATGGAAATGTTACTGGCGCCCGCTTGAGCAAATCGATGAATAACGTGGGATTCAAGTGATCAAGTGATCTTTTAATTGTATATCTCATGGTGGTATAATAAAATACTTAAAAAAATAAAATAAAATAAAGAACACAGGTACATGCTCCTTAGTGTTATGGCCTCCAGCCTTAGCAGACCTCGGGGCCAGCAGCACCCTCAACCATGGCGGAAGTTGGGTGACACTTTCCTTCTCTTTTTTGTCAAGTTCTTGAGGAACTTCTCTTTTTTTCTTGCTCTGTTATCCTTCCCATATGTGTGTGACTGTAGAGGAGCTATTGGTAGGAATGTACACTGGTTCCACCTCCATGAAAACAAAAACAAAGATTTCTCAAAATGTTAAAAAGTAAAACTACCATATAGTCAGGCAATTTCACTCCAAGGGGGCTTTTCAAAGAACACAGATTTGAAAAGATACATGCATACTGGTATTCATGGCAGTGCTGTTTATAAGCCAAAAACTGGGACCAATTCAAGTACCCCATAAAGAAGATGTAACATATATGCACAATTGAATATGACTGAGCTACAAGTAAAGTTTTTATTTTTTTTTTGGGGAAATCTGTTTTCCTCTTTTTCTTTTTCTTTTTTTTTGTTTTACAGTGGTTTTATTTTTTGAGATTGATTAACATAAACAATCAGCCCAGTAAAGAAAACAATTCCGAGTCTTTATATGTCCACAGATAATGTACAACCATAACCAGAGTAAATCTTGCAAATACTTTTACATCTTTAACTGATTGTTCCCGTTTTTTTAATTTTTATTATACCACAGTGAAACATACAATTACAAAGGTGATCATAATTGGTCTTGGTAATACAGTATACCAGCACCCATCCCCCTCCACCAGTGCCCCATTTCCACCACCAATGCACCCCACCCCCCCTGCCCACCCCCAGCTGCCTTAATAGCAGGTACCCCAGTTTCCTCTCTTCTCTCTCTCTCTCTCTCTCTGTCTCTGCATCTCTCTGCCTCTATTTTACACATTGGGCTAGCCCTGCAGATATTTAGAGTTTATCACTTAAGTCTCTTTGTGTATATTCAATGGTGAGTCTTAATCTGCCATTACCATTTCCCACATTTAGTAAAACACTGGTATCTATTTATGTCGTATTAATGAATGCAGTCATTCTATATCTGTCCTTTTCCTTCGACTAATTTCACCAGATGTAGTCTCAAGTAAAGTTTTAAAGTTTGCTACAGCATGGATAGACAGAGTCATACTAAGCAATGTAAGTCAGAAGAGAAAGGTAAAATCGATATACTCTCATGCATGTATGTATAGAAAGAAAGAAAACCACCCAAAGAAAACCATCCAAATAAAACCATTCATGCTGGGGGCTGCTGGTCAGGGCCCCTGACAGTTTTCAAAATATAAAATGAAGGTCTTGGGGAACAAGGTCTATGAGGAGCTGAAAGGATCACAGAAACATTAGAACCCACTAACAGAAGGCACTGTGCTTAGTACAAGTGTGGAAGGCCACAGAACTCATGGATGCAGAGTTGCTAGAAAACAAAGGGAGAGGCCCACGTGGAAAATACCACCTGTGATAGAATACTTCCAAATAAAACTCTGCTGCAGATACAGCAGGCAGAGCTGCTACTAGTTCTCCCTGTTGCACTCCCTGTACCCCACTGACCACGAGGGGTCAGAGATGCAGAGCGACTTCCAGCCCAAGCCCACCATCCCAAATTGGAAGAATCCAGAGGAACCCCACACACAATGCTGGCACAGTTTTTCATCATCCGGACTCCACAGCTCGTCAGAGCTCCATCCAAGAGAGAAAGCCAATCTCAAGCCCAGCTTGTCAGAGACCCACCCTACAGAGGAAAGTATTTCAAGCCCAGGTGTGCTTGAACCACAGACACAGATACACCAGGCAAAGCTGCTACCAGCTCTCCTCGTTGCATGTGGCCACAAAGCAGGCCACGCAATTCATCTGTAAATTATCAAGAATATTCTACCCACCCATCTCAGAGAGCCCGACAAGCTACTGAGAGTATACTGCCTGCACAGCAGAGCCTGGCAAGCTGTCCAACATGTATTTGATATGCCAAGACCAGTGAAAACAATGTTTATGTTTATCCAATAGCCCAGATCCCATGAAAACAAAACCACATACCAGAACCCTTAGTTCTTAATCACAGAACTGGGGATCCTAAGGGATGAAGGGAGGGGAGGGAGCTCAAATGGTTCAATGAACCATGATGAAGAGACACTGGCATTTTTGGTGGTGGAGGTGGTATATACCTAAAACATATAAGTATTGGCACAATGTTTACCTAAATAAAATTATGCATGAATTTTAAAAAATCATTTTAAAATTATATTGTATTCCACTTAGTTAATACCAGAAGTGCCCGCCAACAGGCTCTCAGCACTGCCCACTGTCCTACACTCAAACCTGAAATTTTCCAAATGAAAGCACCTCAGAACTGCTGCTGGCCTCTGGGCAGGCTGGAAGTAAGAGTTCTATCACCTACCCTGGGAGCAGCCTCCAACTGTGACTGGTCTCCATTGGTGGATAAACATCCTGGTTCCTTTGACCCCATTACAATGTCTGTTGGGATCTAAGCAGCTAGTATTGGGGCCTAGCACTTTCTGCCATAAGACTCTGGGGACATGGCCCAGAGGTGGGCCCTGTTCTCGGGGCAGTGGAGTTTCCAATGCTCAAGCGTTTACACCTATGTGAAAGACATCTGTGCTTATCCAATGGGAGACTGGCAGGCAGACACATCTAAGGTGAGGCAGGATGTGCCTGGTCTTCTGATCACAGGATTATGTAGATCAATGATTGTTACCTTGCAAATGTTACCTTCCTAATGCTAAATCTGTGATGGTTATCTGTTGCAAATATCCTGTGATTTGTGCTTTTACTCCCTCCACCCAAATATTGTATAAAAGGCTTAAACTGTGCTCAGTAAAATGAGAACTGCCATCCAGAACTCCCCACTGCATTGGTGTCTTTTTTTTCCTTTCTCAGCAGTGGCAAGGCAGAGTTTCTCCCAAATCCATCCCTCTCCCTTTTCTCAGGGATGAAGTCCGGCAAGATCTAGGTCTCCCTCATTCATGCTTGGGGCTGCTGACCAGGGCCCCTGACAAATTTTCCTGAAGGACTGAGTCCCACTGCTCACTATAATTACCTGTCCCATGCTTTACCTCTATTGTTTTTCCTTCTAACCTACATTCTCTTTCTTTCCTCCCTAATTTCTCTTTCCCTTTCTTTCTCCTCCCTCCCTTCCTTTTCTTTCTTTCCTTTCTTCCTACCTAATAAACCCAGAGACTAATACATGAAAGGCATACTCTATATCACTATGTTATATAACCCAACCAAAAATGTTTTGGGATTTATTTTATTTTATTATTTTTAGGATTCTGGGGATGAGGTGGGGACATGGAAGAAACCTGTGGTTCTAGGGATCAAATCCATTGCTTAGCACATGCAAGGCATGTGTTCTATTACTTGAGTCACATCCTTGGCCCTCTTCTTCTGTCTTTTTCCCAACTCCTTTGGAAGTGTTACATAGAATTATTGGCCAAATAAATTTTCAAACATCACTTTCTTGTCTCAGTGCCTTTGCTTCTAGAGTGTTCACTCTAGGATATTCAATTATGACCATCAACTTAGTGTCAGACTTCTTGCCATGGCACTAATAACACAAAGAAGGAATGATACAAAGAAAGGAGCTCATTAAAATCCAATATGACCAGACCTCTACCCCTCTTTAGGATCATATCTTCAAAATAGTTCCCTGTACTTTAACTATTTTCTCCTCCTTCTTCATTTTTGGGCCACACCTGGCAGGGCTCAAGGCTTAGTCTTAGCTATAAGCTTAGGGGTCACTTCTGGTTGGCTCAGGGGACCGTATGAGATGGTGAGGATCAAATCTGGGTAAGCTACATGCAAAGGAGTTCCCTTACCCACTGATCTATTGCTCCAGCAACTAGAAAAGTATTTTGTAAGAAGCACCTTAACTAAGTAGTACCAGTTGACAACAGTTAAGTTATTAAGTATTACTTAACTATTAAGTAGTAGCAATTAATGTGCAATTCATTTGATAATCTAATATTATCAAAATTTATAGTTGTGATCATTAATTCCCTCCTGAATAACTGACTTTTAGAAAGGATAATAACTACCTTGTTTATTCTATTTCACTAATTTCAATCAAAATACTTAGTCCATAGAAAGTATGTGATATGTAATTGTTGAACCAATGAATGTATACACCTGAGAGTATATAGTTTTCATCCTGGTACTCAACCACCTTGGTACTTACCCACGTTGCCCTCATCAAATGCAAGACTGCAATGTGAGGTAGAGTACTGTGCTTTTTTTCACTCTACGTCTCCAAAGAACTTTAAATATATTAACCAAAATGTATTTTAAGAGGATATATGTGAAATGAATAATGAATAATTCAGAAGTCCATAGTCCAGTAGCTAATTTTAATGTCATTTTCTGAGCAGGAATTAGGAAACATCTTCTTAGTCTCAGTTTCATCATCTGTACAATGAGCACAGTAATCTTGCCTCAATACAATGTAATGATAATATGTGTGAAAGAGAGAGGTTTACAAGCCTTTCTCTTAAAATTATCACAAAAAAGCTCACTGAATTCGCACGTGAGGTTCTGTGAATCACCACACCAACCCCTTGCTTCCAACATAGCAAATACCAGAATGTTGTGGCCCTCGAGAGCTTGTGTATAGTTACTAATAGTTCCCCATGTCTTTCATGGTTCCATGTACTCTTGAGGTAGAAACCAAGAACAGAAGCTTCCAGAACCAAATGAGGCATTAATTTTCTCCACCTGGATGCACTAGACGCAATCCAAGCTCATGGAAGTTTGTTTTAGTACCCTGGACAGTTTTGAGACCCACAGCAGAGCCTGGGAAAAATCTCCAAGGAAGTTACCTATAGGAGCTGTCTTACTTGCTGTGATTTGTCAGTGGAAGGTCACTGGAGTGAGGGAAAGGTAATAAAAAATGGTAGGTGGTAGTTCATCTTGATTTTGAATGCAATGAATTCAACAAAGGTCAAGATTTCCACGAAGTAAGGCATATGAATCTTAAATCTTATCAATTTCTCTCTCACTCATCTGAGAGATGAATTCTAGGACACAAGAGCATGTGGATTGGTGTCAGGGATGATTCCAATTGTCTCTTGACATCAGAACTCATTAAATTATCTTTGAGAAAAAAAAACTTGACTTTTTGGAGCACTATGCATCTGGATATTTTGAGATGACTACAAGAGTATGCTACCCGCACGGCAGAGCCTGGTAAGCTGCCCATGTCGTATTTGATATGCCAAATACCAGTAACAATTATAGACCTCATTCCCATGACCTGATGGAATGTTTTGAGGCTCTTTATGGTCCTGGAGCAAGCAGGTGCCCTTGGGCTCTACTTGCATGAGACAGGTCATATGGAGATGTTACTGGTGCCCGCTTGAGCAAATCGATGATGAATGGGAAGACAGTGATACAGTGATACATCTGGATTTGAATCTCACTCCTACACGCTGCTAGCTGTACAATTGGGGCTTATTTGTTCAACCTCTCTGAACTTAGGGTGACAGTACACCCAGTATAACAATATACACAGAGTAACAATACTAATGTTATGGAATCATTCTCAACTCAAGGTCTATTTCTGTAGTCATAGCCTTATTGTGGACATACTGCATACTATACTCTCCTTTGTTCTTTTGGCTAATAGAATGTGAATGGAAGCATGGGTGCATAGAATGAATATATCCTAGGTACCAAGCTGGTAACAGGAGTAGTGTGGGTCTGAGCCAGAACTGCATTCAGGAAAATATATGCATTTCCTGAATGGTTGCATGATATGCATGAGAAGTACAATGGATGGGTTCCCTTCTTCCTCTGCTTCTAAGGTGAAGTCAATCTGGAGGCTACTGCTGCTTCCTACACTGCCCTGATGTTCCCAACAACTGTAACGAGAAGCCTGCTTCCTTTCCTGTTTCATTTGCCTGGTGCCAATTAAATCAAATTTACAGCACTTACTTTGGTTTGGTAATTATCATGGGAAATTTATTTGGGACTATTTAAGAAACTACTTTGTCCTCCTTCTCCACATCTCTAAATTTGCTGGCCATAGGACAGAATTATGATGGCAACATCTCAAGTGTGGGAGAAAGAAGCCACTGCATTATTTATTTCTTTGTGTTTGTATTTATCCAGAGGGGTAAGAGGTTTCAGAGTATTCAGATCTTTTTTAGAGAGGAATGTCAAGGATTTGGTCTCTGAGGCTGCGACAGCTTCACTATGACCATGCTTAAACTAAGGCAATAAGATTACTAATCCCTGAGTGGTCCCCACAAAACTACGTGGGAGTTAATGGTAACATGTGGGGATAATATGGGAGATAATGGTAACACATGAGTTCTGGTGGTAAATCTGCATTCAAAATTGCCTCTGCCAATGATAAGATGCAAGATTTCCAGGAAGTTACTAGAAAGAATGCACATGAGATTCTGTCTTCTTGTGTGTAAATAAAAATAATAATAGTGGTCATCTCATACAGTTTTGAGGTCAAAATGAGTGAGTGCATATCAAGACACAAAGCACTCAGCATGAGTCCAGACTTGCTAATGGTTTATTCTTTGTTTTCTTTAGATTATCAGGAATATCTTTGGTTTCCCAGAGGCAGAAATAGGAATGCAGAAGTGAACAAGTCATTGTCCCTTGCCTAGAAAAAAGTTAGGGTTAGGGTTAACCTGACTGAGTACAAACTGTTATAGGGACAAAGAGGGCCTACCCAAAGCTGCTTAGCAAATGAGAATCAAGGAAGACTTCCTAAGGGAAGTGGCATTTGAACCAGGTTTTATAGGATATTTGGTATTCTCTCTCTCACTCACTCACTCACTCACTCACTCACTCACTCACTCACTCACTCACCTCTCACTCACTCACTCACCACCACTCACCACCTCACTCACCACTCACCACTCACCACCACCACCTCCACCCTCACTCCACCACTCTCCTCACTCCACTCACTCACTCACTCACTCCTCTCACCCACTCACTCACTCACTCACTCACCTCTCACCTCACTCACTCACTCTCTCACTCACTCACCCACCACTCACTCACTCACTCACTCACCACTCACTCACTCACTCTCCTCCTTCCTCTAACCCTGAAAAACATTCCAAAGATACTTCCACATATCCAGATGGAATAAGAAAGGCACAGGAAGGTCTCAAAGAAAAACAATAAACTCACAGGAAGGTCTCAAAGAAAAACAATGAACTTGTAGTTATGAAGCCCCGAGGATGAGTTACACATTTTGTATACCTTTTTCTTGCATGATCCTTTCCAGCCTGCAAAGTAGCTTTATTGATTTCATTCTTCATGAGAGGAAATCGAGCCTCAGAGAGGTTCATTTACCCAGAGTCACACAACTAATAAACTGCTGATTTGGGCTCACACCCAAGTCCCTCAACTCTGGGTCCAGTCCTCTCTCTGTTGTACCCTCTTGAACATTTTGGAAGTAAAAGAGGACCTGTTGTCAGACTGCTTAGAAGGAAGGGCAGACATGTTGCTGCATTTCCTCTTGTTTCTATTACTACAGAGCAGTTAGCACACGATCATTCCATTAATCAATTGCTGAAAAACAGAGTTAGAATTAAAACAATAACACTTCAGTGGTTATAAGAAGACCCCTCTTAAAGGAAGTTTTCTGAATCCTTTCTCCCAGACCCCAGTCTCAAAAAGGAAACAGAATTCTTGGAGTCCCACACAGAAAGCATCTGCATTTCAAATTGTTAGGATCTGAGCCGTAAATATTCTTTATAACTCAGTGAGGATAAAATTTGTCTCCCAGTGTTTTCTGCCTTTAAACTGAGACTAGGAAGGACAAAATATTGAAAATATAGCAAGAGTGTAAAGGCATTTTATTTTTAAATTATGAAAACAGAGGTAAAGGACAAAAGGGAGGGGCCAGAGAGATATATTACAGTGGACAGGACACACAGCTGAACCAGGTTCAATCCCCATCATCCTAGTTGTTCCCTGAGCCCCACCAGGAGTGCACAGAGCCAGGAATAAGCCCTGAGCACTGCTCAGTGTGGCCAAAAAAAAAAGGACAGGCATGAATTCAAATATAACTATGCCAAACAAAGTGAGGATGAGACTAAGAAAGAAAAGGGTGAAACAAAAGTGTCCAGAGAGAAGCAGGGAGACAAGGACCAGAGGGGGAAAGTAGAAGAGTTTCCAAAGAGAGGAAAAGTATAAAAAGAAAGACAGAATACCTGGGAAAGGGAAAGAGGAACCAGAAGCTGTGAAGAGCCTGGAACGTGACACTGCCACGGCCCTTCACATTCCTCCAAAAACTAGAAACTGAGCTCCCATTTGACCCAGCAATACCACTTCTGGGAATATACCCTGGGAGGCCAAAAACACACAGTGGAAATACCATCCACACTTTTATTTTCATAATAGCACTACTCACAATAACCAGAATCTGGAAACAACCAGAGTGTTCGAGAACAGACAACTGGATAAAGAAACTGTGGTACATTTACACAATGGAATACTATGCAGTTGTTAGGAAAAACGAAGTTATGATATTTGCCTATAAATGGATGGACATGGAGAGGATCATGCTGAGTAAAATTAGCCAGAGGGAAAAGGACAGATAAAGAATGATTGCATTTATTTGTGGTATATAAAAAATAGCATGATACCAATATCCAAGGTCAGACAAAACATGGATCAGGGAGGTCTTGTCAGTGGATGGAATCTACTGAAAATGTGTGGGAGTCAGAGGTTAGGTAAGACAGAGAAAGGAAGAGTGTACTAATAATTATGGTAAATGATAATACCAGCATAGAACTGAGCATTGAAAGTAGGCAAAAGGATATACATGATAATCTCTAAATGTATGTACTGCAAGCCAAAATGTGTAAGAGAAGGGGGAGAGAGAGATAAAGAGAGAGATTGAGAGAGTTGAAACAATATGACTGAAACCCAAATATGAACATCTTTGTAATTGTATATCTCATGGTGGTATAATAAAAAAAATTAAAAACGACAGCTTGTTTCCTCCTAAAACGAGGGTGTCTCAGCCCTTCCTCTAGTTCCTCCTACATTGACCTCAGATCCTTCGCTGCTCTTTCCTTTACAGAAAGGACAATTATTCCCAGGGCAAAACGGAGCATGCTCAGAACTGGGTGACATCCAACCAAAGGCCAGGAGTCAGACCCCTATGTCCAGTTCAGGGCATTACTGGACCTACAAGACGGAGTCAAAAGCCTTCTTGGAAGGCTTTTGGATGAGCTACTCCCACAATCCACTTCTTAGGTCAAGAAGGGGCAGAGTCGATTTTTATTTTTTAAAAAAATGTTTTTTTTGGCTTCAGTTTGATTTTTTTCAGAGGTTGATTTTTCTGAAGCCCCGAAGCTTCTCCCCTGACTGAGGGCTCCATCCCCACAGCAGAGTTTTTCCTGGTCAGATTCTCTCTCCTACACTTATGCTCACTGGAAGCACAGTGACTGCTGGACACCAGGACAGAAAAATAAAGCTGCTCTGACACCTCAAACTGTGGCCAGGGAGACCATCATTGCTCAACCATCCAGAGCCAGTTCTGGATCCTTCCAACTTAAAAGGCCAGAATCTGAGAACTTGAGGAAGAACCCTGGTCCTTAAACATTTCTTCAACTTTGCCCCCAAACCCTAACCTGTTGTTCCCGGAACAGAAGATCAGGAGTGTCAATGTTCTGGAACCTTCCTTAGAGCCTAGGAGCCTCAGACTCTGGCAGGGGAAGAGCTGAGAGTTGTGTCCCCACCCACGCAGCCAGGAAACCACTGCAAGTCAGCAAAGCTGAGAGAAGCTCTTCCCGGGTTGCCCAACCAGACAGAAACAAAAGCAAAAAAAAAAAAAGGAGTCTGCTAGCTAACAATGACAATTATGATGATTATGCCTCCAATGAAATGAACAAGGTTTGGGTTTTTTTATTTATATATAAAAACCAGCAGTCCTCAAGATTTACTCCTGGCTCTGTGCTCAGGAATCAATCTTGGTGGGCTTGGGGACTCTGCAGGGAGCTAGATATTGAACTCAGGTTAGCCACATGCAAGGCAAATGCCCTTCCTGCTCCGACTCCTGTCTTAGCCCCTCAAATGAAATAAACAGGGATAGTCTCCACCAGCCCCATCCTTCTGCACAGAAGTGACTTCTAAGGAGCCTCCAGAACATTTGAACTTCCCTCTTTGTTGCTTTAATGTAGAAGATGGCACAACAGGTTGTGCTGGATGCTCACACACATGGATGTGGTGCACTGGAGATGACATGTGCAGCAGCACACATTTGGCATAGGGAGCCCAGCAGCAGTACCTCCACACTCACATGGCACATGTGAACAGAGCCAGGGATCCCACTCACAGCCTCACACTTGCAAGACACACACATTGCCCTGAGCCCTCTCCCGGCCCTCTAGATCTTTATGATGCGCTTGCTGACATACTCAGGTTCTGTATACTTCAGAAAGTTTAGAGATGATTTTGTTTAAGTAAATGGGATTGTACTGTTTATACAATTCTGTCACATATTTCTGTCTCCATATGTATTTCCCCTCCATTATCTCTGTTTGCTACAATAGTTTGATAGATAATTAGGTCCTTTCTAATTATTCACTATTATTTCCAATTATTTGCTATCACTGCAACCTTCCCGGAACACACAGCTCTGCACATGATCTGGGATTTTCTCATGATAATCAAGTATTTTGACAGCGTGTGGGGAGTTCCTGAGGAGATTTTCTATGGAGGGAAACTGAGGCACAAAGAGTGAAAGAGTTTTTTGGAGTTACATTTCTAGAAAAACGGGATGAGCAGTTAAGCTCCCTGAGTGTCAAACAAACTCCCGATGACACCATCCTGTGATGATTTTGAACTAGACACGCCCCCTCTCTGAGTGGTCAGGGACAGAAGTTCTGAAGTCAGGAAAAGGTGGCTTGCCAGAAACCCAAGGGAAAGGGGGAACAGAAGGATAGAAGTCAGGGGGTGGCTCTATGGTAGAGCACATACCTGGCAAGTATGAGGCCCTGCGCTTGACCCCAAGCACAAAACACAAAGAAGAGATGGAAGAGGAGAAGAAAAAAAGAACAACAAGTTGTAAAACATTTTTTAAAGAGAAGAGTCCCAGAAGACTCAGAAGAAGGAAGGAGGATGGAGCTTAAAATTTAAACCCTGCAATGCCTGTCCTGAATTCCCCACCCCAACCATGTGATTCCATACAGCTGAGCCTCTGTGTCTTCCAGAATAAAACGGGCTAAACAATATACAATATTGCCCCCACACACACACACACACACACATCCCACAAACACAAGTGCACAGGGCTAGTAAGAGCTAAACTCAGTGAGGGCCGGCCCAAGAGAGTAGCTTTCCTTTATACAGCCTTGGTTAAGCAGTAGTGACAAAGTGAACTTCACAGATTTCTGAGGCTGGACACAGTTTTGTTCCCATTTTACAGAGAAGGAAGCTGAAAGCAGAGAGTCAGGTCTGTGCCAATGCCACTGTCAGGCTCACAACAGGCCACAGGCTGATGCCAAGCAGGCTGTTCAAACCCCTGAGCCTAAAATATGGAATCAACCTATGTGGCCAGTGATGGATGAATGGATTATGAAGTTGTGGTATATAGCCATAATGGAATAGTATGGTACAAGACACAGTGCAATCAGCAATTTGTTGCAACCTGCCTGGAACCAGAAAGTATCATGTTGGATGAAGTAAATAGGAAGAAGAAAGGCAAACACAGGGTGATCCCACTTATCTGTGTTATACAGAATAACTGGATGAGAAAATGTAGTAAATGGGGGTGGGGTGCCTAGATCACCCTTGACCTTAGAGTTTAGGAAAAGGATAGAGAAAGAAAGAAACGAAGAAATCTAGGGTGGAAGGAAGAAGAGGAAAAAGCAAAATAATGGGGGAACAGGGATCAGAGCTTGGGTTATACCAGCGATGTGCGTGAGCGGTAGAGCTATTTATCCAAAGCACAGAGTCAGCAACACTGAAAATAAGAGCTCTAAGCTGCAACCAAACTGAACTTTGTAATGTGCCTGATAAGGTGGCAGGTGGGGGTGGGAGGGTAGAGTATGGGAACACCAGTGGAGAAACATTGACACTAGTAGTGGGATTGGTGCCAAAGCATTCTATGCCTAAAACTCAACATCCAGTAACTTCGTAAATCATGGTTATGTCATTAAAAATTATTTTATAAAATAAAAGGCTTGAAGGCTGTTGCCTCTCCAGGATGGCATCAAGTCCCCCACAACCAGCAGATTAGGACTCTCAAGGTGCAAGAAGAGGGAGCAAGTCACACACGCCACAGCTGGAACGTGCCGGACCTGGCAGTCTCTGAGTTTCTGCTGCCTGGTTCCACTGCCGCAGGCCTCTGGCCATGGCTGTTCCACATTGTAATTAACCAGCCCCACAGAGGGCCCAGTACCTGGGGCTGACGGGCCCTAATGGAACCGTGCTACCCATAATTGCCTCCATCCATCACCCTCGCCCATAGAAGAGGACAGAGTCTGGCTGGAGATTTAAACAAGCTGTTTCTCTGTAGACATGAGGGCGAGAACACGGTCTACCTTGCCAGGAGTTTGAACAGGTACTGGTGACCCAGGGGCCACACAGGCTTGCTGGCTACAGAAGTGGGAACAGGGAGGAGGGTGGAGGTGGGAGGAAGCAAAGAGGGAGGGGAGGGAGAGAGAGGAGAGAGAGAGAGAGAGAGGAGGAGGAGGAGGAGGAGGAGGAGGAGGATAAGAAGGTAAGCGTGAGACACAAAGAGGAGACTTCATTAGGAGAGAGACAGTATGTGGGAAGAAAAATGTTCTCAAACCAAACTCACAGAACCCCTTGGAGAGAAAAGGTATCTGTGTTCACATTAATTATGTGTGTCACTAAATAGACACACAAATATATAAATTTATATTTTTAATGTCAGTAATATCCCCCCAAATCAGTGTAATCATATTATGGGTAGCTCAACAGATGAAATTTTTTCCAGACCAGTTTGTATTGAGGTAGTGTGGTTTACAATCACACTGATATTACAGTTTTATACCCGTAGCACTGCTATGCCATGGTTCCCAAAAAGGATGAGTGGGCAAATTTTGAGCAGAGTGCTGCCATCCATTTGAACTGCCCACCCCCAGATCCCTCTCAGTGGGTGACTAGAAATAATAACACCACTTTTTCCAGGTAGTGAGGAAAGGAAGCTTGATCAGGTCTATTAAGTGCATAGTCCGTGTCATTAAATAGTGGCGATTATTACCCTTTCTCACTACAAGCTCCTTAGGAGAGTACTTGTCTATACAATTCCAGCTTCATTCAGGATACACAGGAGTGCCCAGCCTCCCGAGCCCTGTATGACACACAGCACACCCAGAGAAGTAGGATGAAATAAGTCATGCTTCATTTGCTATACTCAGACATAAGAAGGAGTTGGGCTATGTGCATACATGAAGAAGATGGCTATATTTCACCTTCTCTCTCTCTCTCTCTAGCTTCCCTGGTAATTAGCCATGAGTAGTCGACCAGACTCTCCCAATCAGTGGGGATACAGGATATGGTGCCTATTTCTGAAAGTCCATGCTCTTGTCTAGCAGCATCTGACTTCAAAGCTTTGCCCCTACTTTCTTCCAAGGTTTTCCATCTGCTAGTGGATGCAAGCACTTGCAGAACCAGAAATGCCTGAGAATCCACATATCCCCATGACACTCTTAGCCAGTATATAAAAGCCTACACCCCGGGCTGGAGAGATAGACACAGTAGTGGATAAGGTGCTTGGCAGCTGGCTTCTGGGTAGACCAGAAAAGACACACGTCAGCAGGATATGAGAGAAGCATCATTTCCTGGCACGGCAAAATTCCTACCTGTGGCCCTCTATGTTTTTTTCTCTCCTGGCTAGAAAGATCCCAGAAGATTATTCTGGCAGAGGGTAGAATGAGGGCAGAAGCTCTAATAGCTGAACCCCTGGATTACCATTAATACAGAAGAAAGGTTTGCCAACTAGGCACCCTGGACAGGGTTGAGGTAAGAGAAACTCTTCCTGTGCAGAACCATGAACGTATATGTTTTTCTTTATGATGGTGGCCAGTGCCACTCATTCTGAAATGCTTTTACTTTAGTGCTTGGTGATGAAGTCAAGAGCAGGTAAAGGCAAGAAGTGAGGACACTACTTACATGTCCTAGATTGGGCCCTGCAGAGCTCCAGCAAATTGGGGCAATGAACTGGGGGGTATCAGATGCAAAATGCCAAGCGCCTAAGATCTTTTCCTTTGGGGCCAAAGTTCCCAGAAGGCAGCTCTGCGAGAACTTCCAGGTACCTGGGATTCTGTTGAAAGATGACGCTTCCTAGAACAATTCTCAAAGTATCCGTGCTGTTACAGCTAATATATCACCTTCCACAATTGCTGTTCTCCCTCTGGATTCTAAGAAAAAAATGATTCTTTCTTTCTGAGAAGATTCCTAATATAACCTTTGCTGAAGAGACTCTGGATAACAATCAGCCAGAAAAAATATTCATAGATATCAGAGACATGAAAAGAAAATGTCATTTAAAAAAATAGGCCATAGGTCCAATGGCAAGGAAGTGAAAGAGAACTGTCCCTAGTCACCATTGGCATTAGAGACAGTTTATCTATTTACCTGAGTTTTTATTGAGTTTGGGGCCATACCCAGTGATACTCAGGGCATACTCTAGGCTCTGCATACAGGGAACACTCCTGACGGTGCTCAGAGGACCATATGGGATGCTGCAGATCCAGTTTAGATCGGATGTGTGCAAGGGAAGTAGTGTTCTACCTCCTGCACTCTCTCAGTCCCAAACTTAACTTAAAGAGTTTAATTTAAAGAGTTCCCAGCAATTTAAAGAGTTACCAGCTGGAAATAGACATTTCCCCAAAGAAGACAAACAGATGGTCAATACTCATATGAATAGGTGTTCACCCCCAATTTTATCAGGAAAATGCAAATCAAAATGACGAGACAGCACTTCACAGTGTGAGAAAAGCCAGAAAACCAGTACTTTGCTAATGAAGTGGCCAAGAAAACCTCCTCGACTGCTGAAACTCTCCTCTGGTACAGCTCCTATGGAGAACAGTATGGAAAGTCTCAAACAACTAAAAAATAAAACTATCATATGATTTGGTGATTCCATTCCCTGTCATCTAGCTCAAGAACAGAAAAATTAATTAATTCTGAGAGATTTAATGAGAGCACAAGAGCTGAGCACTTTCATGCTGCAATTATGGTTCCACCCCCAGGCCTCAAGCACTGCCCAAAGTCACTCCTAAGCATAGGAAACAGGATTAGGCCCTGAGCATTGCCAGGTATGGCCCAACACGTTCCCCCAAAATAGATATATGCACACCTGTGTTAAGTATAGCACTATTACAATAGCCAAAATCCAGAAACAGCCCAAATCACAACAAATGAGCAGATAGAGAAATTGTGGTCTATATATACAATGGAATACTACTGGACAAAAAGATAAAATCTTGCACTTGCTATAATCTGAAGGATTATAATCTGACAGAACTGATGGATATCATGCTAAGTGAAGTAATCAGAGGAATTAAGATAAATGCCAAATTATCTCACTTGGTTGTGAGAATAACAAGATAAAGAAGGGAATGATTTATGACCAGGAGAAACAAACCTGAGATTTTTCTAACAGAACTGAATCTACAGGGAATAAAGGATAGTTGAATGTAAGTGTGTGGGGGGAGATGACAGGGGTGGCAGTGGAGGTGGGGTTGATGGGGGGGGAAAAGAGGTGGTACAAGAGGTACCCAGAAAACTATGGTTTTTGATGTGGTATGTCTCAGCTAGATCTGAGGTACTCGGGTCTAAGAGAGATTTGTCCTGGAAACATAGGACAAATTTGAATATCACGGTGAATGCTAGTGGGAATGCTCAAGTAACAGTAAGACTATGTTATGATTTGTTTTACCTGGAGAATGATTTTTATCAACTCAAAATGTGATGGATATGATTGTCTCGTTCATTCAACAAACAGTTGCCAAACATCTGCCATCAATGATATTATTTTTGGATGATAGAGAAAGAGACAGACAAACAGACAGAGAGAGAGAGAGAAAGAGAGAGAACAGACAGTAAACTACATTTATTGAGTGTGAAGAAGATAAGACAGATGCTGTAAGGAAAAAGAGTCAATACTCATTCTTAAAGATTTTGCAATCAAGTTGAAAAATCAGACATGTTTTCAGTTAACTAGTAGGTAAATTAAACTTAGTGCTAGAGGCATAATCAGACAGCCAGGCAGGACAGGATAGGATGGAAGAAGTATGGGTTAATTTTTATAGTAGGAGTTTGGAAAATTTGTCGAGGCTGGCATATTTGAACAATCCCTTAAATTGTGACAACAGAGAGAGAGAGAGAGAGAGAGAGAGAGAGAAAGTGTTTCATACTCTCTTATAGAATCCTGGGAACAATGGACATGTAATTCTAGTATATTCCAGTATTCCAAATGAATCCATTTCTCATTGTGTTATATTCCCAGGAAAAGTGTAGTAACCAGAAATTAATTAGGAGTACTTCAAGATTATATTTAGTCTTTTAAGTAAGTACCAAAGATGGAAGATATATTTATTATAGAGCAAATATATAAAGTCCTTGATCCCACTCACTGCTTTAGTTATTAACTTCCATTCCAATGTCAGCTGCTTCTGCTATACCATTTTTCTTACTCTTATCTAACTCCTTTTTGAGGGTATGCTTATAAGCTTTATAGAATTATTTTTTAAAAAAAATGAGTTGTGATGATTTACTATATTATTAGCATTTTATGCTTGCAAAGTTAATGCACTATACCTACCACTATTGTTCCATATTTTTGTTCCAAAATTATATCATTGACAGCAGATGTTTGGCAACTGTTTGTTGAATGGATGAGCCAATCATATCCATCAAATTTGAGTTGATAAAAATCATTCTCCAGGTAAAACAAATCATAACATAGTCTTACTATTACTTGAGCATTCCCACTAGCATTCACCCTGATATTCAAATTTGTCCTGTGCTTCCAGGGAAGACCTCTCCTGGACCCGGAGCACCTCAGATCGAGCTGAGACACACCACATCAGCTTCCTGAATTACTGGGGGAAATATCCTTTTACCCAATAAAAGCTAGTATTTGCATTTTTGATTCACAAATTATACTCTCCTTGCCCTTCTGGTAAGAAGCAAAACATGAGCGTCAAAATCATGCATACCCACTCCTCTGACTACTAATTTAGTGGCTCTAATCAAGTTGTAGGATGTATTTAACCCTCAGTCCCTTTCTCAGTAAAGCAGGCGTTATAACATTACAGAGAGAGAGAGTGAAGATTCATTCATAAGACCTTTGTACACACAATCCAATGCAGGTCCATGCTACATAGCAGAGTTCAAAAAAATACATATTTTCCTTCCTCGTTGATGGTGTAAACAGAAATAGAAAAACAAAAACATCTTATATGTTCTGGGTGATCCAATAACAAATGAGTTTTAGGTTTTTCATGTACTTCAAATTCATCTAAAGAAATAATACAGTCACATAGAAATTCACCAGACCATGTGATGCTAATGTGGGAGGGAGAAGAAGAGGGAGGGAGGAGTTGATTCCATTATGCGGCAAAGCCATCTCTTCAGATAAGGATGAACCAATGGCTTATCCATGTCTTAGTTGGGACCTTCATATATGCAACTAAATATTTAACAGGAAAGAAATATACTATTTCTGTTTTTTCTCTTTTCTAAGGGAATAGTGGACATTTTTAACATAACTAATGAAAACCATAGGTGAAATCCTTTCATGAGAATAGAAAGAGGATCAAACTTCATTTGTGTTCATTTCCTTCCCATTGGGATGGATCTGATAATGCTGGACCACTTCCAGGTCTGAAATGACCACCTCCCTGGGTGTTGTCCAACCACAAGACCAAATGCTATAACAATAATCTCTTAAATATCATGCCCACACATTCAGGTGATATCACGCCTGAGTGAAGAATATAATTGTTACTCTAAAAAATATTTGGTGTGTTAAAATTATATGGTGTGTCAAACTACAGCATCCTCTTGATGATATTTAAATTTTCATGTCTTTTTTACTCTCATAATATTTAAGTAGTTTGACTATAACACTAAGTCAATTAAAAAAGGCAAATTTACTTACTGCATTCATAGTCCCTCCTATAGAAGACCTAATTCTCCTTTAGACAAATTCCTCCTTTATATAAGAAAAGACAAGAAAGGCCCTGCATCAACAATGTAAAGCATTTTAATTCAAAATTGCTTTTAAATTCAATAATCTGGATATTTCTGAGGGGGAAAAACCCCGGAACCAGAAGAATTAGGATAATTATCTCCATTGTGTAAGTCACTCTGCTCTACCTGACCTAAATTACTGACCCCTGCGAATTTTTGAAGAAAGAATTTTTGGAAAATCAAACACTGCAAATAGTCAACAATACTTTTTCCACTGGATTCATAGACCTACGTGATGGAAAAGCCAATGACTCAGTCAGAAAAAAGAAAAACAAAAAACTTGGACCTAGAAAAATTCTCACAATTATCATTTCTATAGAATTTCACAGTTCACCAAAAAATGCCTGCAAGAACATTTTATCTTTTGATCCTAACAATCACTGTGTGAAACACAGGCTGAAATCTTCATGTTTACAGATAGAAAAAAAGAATCAGAGGAAAAGGATTTGGCCAAGGTCACACAAGTAAGTGTCAGGCAGGGAATAGGACCCAGATTGTCTCATTTATTTCAATGTTTCAGAGCTAAACCTACACGTCTCTAAGAATGAGAAAAACTCTGGGGGATCAGCATACCATCCTGAGTCTTTATGCGCTTTGAGGTGAGCTAAATGTTAGGATTCATTTATGCTCAGGCCTGGGCCACAATCCAGACTAATTAAATCAGGATCTGGAGAACTGGGCCTAGAAATAGGTGCTCTAAATGTTTTCCAAATGAGTTTGATGTTCATCCAATATTGAGCATCAATTATCCCAGACTGATTTTTTGGACAAGTAGGTCCTGGTTCTGTTTCTCAGCTATAGCAACCACACTTTAATTAGATAGACCAGGTTTCAAAGTTACATTTTTTTCTGACACAGCAAAGTAACAATAAAAGGCCAAAGGCAACACAATGGAGAACTGATCCAAACAACTGAGTTGGGAAGAGGGAGGAGAGTTGGGGGGTCCATGGAGAAAGGAAGTGGGTATACTGGTGACGGGTTTGGTGTTGGAATTACACATATGAGAAACAATCATTAACAGTATTGCATATCATAGGAACTCAATCAATAAAAACTTTCTATCTTTTCCAGACTTGTGTAGTTCCATGGCATTGTGGATTGATGTTGACCCTATAAATGATGAAATGAAGACTCAGAGCTTTTGAACAAACGCTAATTCAGTTCTCCCTTGATCTCTATTTATGGAGAAGGATTTTAGAATCAGCTTATGAATTAAAGAGAAACCTAAAAAACAGAACAAAGGCTTATGTCCAAAGGGTAAATAAAGCCAACAGTAGAAAAATGAAGTAAAGATTCAAATTCACAAATATAAAAGCAAATAAGAGACTAAGGTACTAAAAATTGATGGATTGGAACAATTCAATAACTTTTAAGCTAACAACTTTCAGAAATTCTGGATAATGAAATGCTCCTAATTGAACACAATAATTACATGTTCTGTTTGGTTAAACTTGCGTATGTAGCCTGGGCTGAAAGTAGCTAGCATACATTTTCTCACAAGGATAATAGCAAGAACAGACATTGATCAAGCAGGGAGCATGGTTATTCTAGCAGGAGAGCTTTTGGAGAATAGCAGAGATGTAATTCTCCTTTATATAGTATAAAGGAGATATACTGATAAACATCAGTATATGTTTTATAATTTAAAACCATAAAATAAAAAAATTAATATATATCATAATTAGAAAAATAGTATTAATATCTTATTACATATTAACAGATTATAAATAATATTTATATTACATTAATATTGGTATAGTAACAATTACATTAACATGCATACTTTATGTTTGTATATTAATGAATATTTAATATTTGCAAATTATATTTAAGTTTTATAGTGAAATATTGATGTCATGGTAAATTCGATAAAATAGAGTTAATCTTATACAGTTTCCATTTCTTATTTCATCTCAATTACAATTTTTTACCACAATGTCAATATTGTCTGTTTCTCCCGGCCCCCATGCCCTCAGTTCTATGTCTGAGTCCAAGAGTTTGTATTTGGGCACCATGTCTATTTCCTTTCTTTGTTTCTTTATACACCATACATGAATGAAATCATTCAACTCTTATTCTTCTCCTTCCCATTTATTTCACTTAATATATCACCTAATTCCATCCAAAGTATATCAAAAAATAGAATTTTATTCTTTTTTGCAGTTGCATAGTATTCCATTGTGCATATATAGACCACAACTTCTTGATCTATTCATCTGTAGATGGGCCTTTGAATTATTCCCATATCTTTTCTATTGTACTAAGTGCAGAAATGAATATAGCATATATCCTTTTGAATGAATTTTTTCTGTTCTTGGGGTAGTCAATGAGTGGAATTTTTGAATTATATGGCAGTTCTATTGTTTGTTTTTTGAGAAGTCTCTGTACTATTTCCCATATTTGCGAACCAAGTAACAATCCCACTAACAGTGAATAAGGGGTCCTTTTTTCACCATGTTCCTGTCAACAAAGATTGTTTCTGGAAATTTTCAGACAGGTGTTTATCATTGGTATAATGTAATAACTTATTGTCAGTTTGATATGCAATTCTCTTATAATCATTTATTATAAATATGTTTTATATGCCTGTTAACCACCAGTATGTCTTCTTGAGGAAATGTCTGTCAGGTTCCATTTTGGGTTTTTTCTAAGCATTTAATATCATGTCAGTGTCCTTAGTGCTTCCCCGAGGAATTCATCAAATACCCCTAATCCCACACAAAAAGAAGTGGGAGAGAGTAGACTACGTCTATTTTAAATACACAGGTAAGCATAAAGGAAAGAAAAGAGCATCTTCAGATATCAAATCTAATAAGGAAAGCTACCAACAAGGTGGTAAGGGACGAGAAGGCAGAGTCCCAGGAAGAGACAGGGTAGGGGTAAGGTAACAGTTTGGGACCTAGAGTAGTGTTCTCCAAACTTTTTTGCCCCCACAATTTTATTTTGTTAAAGCACCATGAATCAAATTACAGTTACTCATAGTGGGGTTTTGGCATACATGTTCCATCACCCATCTCACTGCCAGTGTCAACGTTCCTCCACCAGTGTTCCCAGATTTCCTCTCTTGCCCCTAACTCCAGCTCCAGTCTGCCATCTTGACAAACTATTCTAAATAGATCTTCTAAATCTGGTTATCTGGATCTTGTGATTTCAGTGTTGTTGTTGACTCTGTGGTTTGGATATTTAGCGCTATCATTCCTTGACATCACCCTTGTATCTGCCCCCCTTTGCTTCTTATCTATCTTACCTCCCGCTCCCATTCACTCTATTTATTTCCTTCTCTTTTCTTTACTCTGGGGCCAAGGATGATCCAGGCATCTCTGCTTTAAAATACTGGGGAAGATTATGTTGAGCGAAATTAGCCAGAAGGAGAGAGACAGATACAGAATGACTGCATTTATTTGCATGACATAAATATATATGTACATATTATGATACCAATATCCAAGGTCAAGTGAAACATATATCAGGAGGTCTTGTCAAAGGTGGAGATTATCACAAACGTGTGGGAGCAGAGTTTAGGTAAGACAGAAAATGGAACAGGGGGCTAATAATAGTCGAGGGTACTAATGCCAACCTAGAACTGAGCATTAAATAGAGGCAAAAGGATACACATGACAACCTTTTTAATGTATGTTCTGTAATCCATAGTCTGGAAGGGAAGGAAAAGAGAAAGAGAGAGAAAGGGAAAGAAATAAAGAACCTGCCATGGAGCAGGGCTGGGGAAGGGGAGGGAACCGGGAGTTGGTGGTGGGAGATGGGCACTGGTGGAGGGACGGTGCGAAACACTGTATGACCAAAACCCAAACATGAACTTTTTAATTGTATATCTTTTTATTTGTATATCTCACGGTGGTATAATAAAATACTTAAAAAAAATAAAAAAATAAAATAAAATACTGAATTTCCTCATCCGGTTACTGTAATCCCACATATAAGTGATAGCATACTGTTTGTCCTTTTGCCTTACTTCATTTAACATGGTATCTTCCAGTTCCATCATGTTGCAACAAATTGCATTTCATAGTTACAGTTGCATAGTATTTCATTGTGTATATATATGTCACATCTTCATAATCCACTAACCTGTTGTTAGACATTTAGGTTGATTTAAAATCTTTAACTATTGTACTGAATGCTGAACATGTCCTTTTGAATGAACTTTTCCTGCCCTGGGCGTTGATACTCAAAACTAGAATTTCTGGATCATAAGGAGGGTAGCCAGATGACCAGATGACCTCCCCCCCACTCCATCGGGCCACCATTTTCCACATCCGGACTTCCCTCTTGTCAGAACTCCACCCAGCGACAGCCTATCACAGCCCGTCTTGTGCGGCCGCGCGGTTCATCTACAAATGCTATATTTAGAGGTGACTACAAGGGTATGCCACCTGCATGGCAAGCCTAGCAAGCTGCCCTGTTTTATTTGATATGCCAAATACCAGTAACAATTATATTAGTTCATTCCCGTGACCTAATATAATGGTTTGAGGCTCTTTATGTTCCTGGAGCGAATAGATGCCCTTGGTCTCTACTAGCATGAGACAGGACATATGGAGATATTACTGGTGCCTGCTCTAGCAAATAGATGATCAACGGGAGGATAGTGATAGTGATAGTGAAGGAGGGTAGAACTTTTTTTACACCACTTGACTCACCAGCACCTGTCTATATACTGACCACCAATCGACTGTTCTAACCACTACTGTTGACCATTGGTTTTCAACCTTTCTGCACTGGCAAACACTGCCCTCAAGTCTGTTGCTTAGGAGTGAAATGGACCTTTGCTTGAACTAGCAGAATATGCAATTAGGAGAAAAGAAATGCTAACTGGAAGAAGAACACACACACACACACACACACACACAGAGAGAGAGAAATACCCAAAAAATAGGTCAGAACTGGGATGGGGGATAGCTAGTAAACACATGGGTAAACTAACCAAAGATGAATGAAATAATCCTAGTAATGATGAACTTCAAGGCATTAAAGAGAACTAGTATTTTGTAGAACATTTACTTGCAAAATGGGAGGGATGATATAAGTGAAAGCATTCCTGAAGCTGGGTAATGTCTGGGCAGAAAGTAAAACTTTGATTACCTTTTATCTTTAAGTTAAGTCAGATCTAAATATTTAAAACTTAAGGTTAACCACTAAAAGGTAGAAAGTAACTACTAACGTGGAAAATTAATAAATAACACTGTATTTTCATACAGAGAGGGAAAGGAAGAAGAAAAAGGAACAGAATCACAATCATTTAAAGATGAACAAAAATAAAAACAGTAAGAACAATGAGTTCAAATACAAAAAGAATGGTCCCAATTCAGAAATTTTTAAATTGGATTTTAAACTCATCTATTTACAAAGTATTCATAAATGATGAGAGCTGAAACACAAGGACACAGAAGGCTGAAAATAAAGGAATGAGTTAAGATACTCCCAGGCATTGTGAAGGAAAAGGAGGCTGCAATGGCTATAAGACTGTCAGATCAATTGTTTTTAGGGTAAAAAGAAAATCATTAATAATAAATGAACCTTTACAAAATCATTTGTAAGACTACCAAAACTATTCTAAAGATGTGAGAACACTATGCACAAAATTCAAAGCTTCAGAGAATATTTTTGCAACTCATATAACTAAAATGTAGAATCAACAAGAAAAAATATCAATGGGTATAAAACTAGACAAAGAACATGAATGTCAATTCACAAAAGCAGAAACCGAATCAAAAATATTTTTTGAAGAAGTCCATCTTGCTAGTGTTCACAGCTAGCACTACAAACAGTTTTTAATTAAATTAGGATAACATAAATAGTTGTTGTTCTAACAAATATATAGCCTATAGTGCTCAGAGTGTAAACTGGTACACCTTTTTGGAGAAGTCTAACAAAACTTTGAATTCAACCTTATACACATATATGTCATGCAATAGAACAAATCTGCTTCTAGGAGTCTAGCCTAGCACTGGGCTCCACAGCTGTGCCCATGGAGACAAATTCAGTCTTCATCACTGCAATTTATATAACAGAGAAAAAATGAAAACAACCTAAATATTTCTCAGTAGAACAATATATATATATATATATATATATATATATATATATTTTTTTTGCTTTTTGGGTCACACCCGGCGATGCTCAGGGGGTTTCTCCTGGCTCTGCACTCAGGAATTACTCCTGGCGGTGCTCGGGGGACCATATGGGATGCCGGGATCGAACCCGGCCAGCATGGGCCGGCTGCATGCAAGGCAAACACCCTACCTGCTGGGCTATCACTCCGGCCCCTAGAACAATAGATAAACTGTGGTTAATTCATACATTTTAAGGGCTAGTTTATATGAATCAAAATGGATGATTCTGAAAAACATAAATTGGATGGGGGGTGATTGCGAGTGACTATTGATATGTAGAGCAGGGTACAAATATGATCATGTTGAAAATGTAAATAACATTAGTTTCTACTGCTAATGGATTCAGACATGAGAATAGAGAAGTACAAAATAGGAGAGAAATGATATACAGAAACTAACTTCAAAGTTCTTGTTCCCTCTGAGAATAGAGAACCAGATTATTCTCTTTACTGTTTTAAAAGATACTACATACACAGAATTTTCAAAATGTGGACACCGTCTTAAAGAATCAGTATAAAAATCATCATCGCTAAAAACAATCACTGGCAAAATAGTGTCATTTTGTTCTAGGTTCTTTTCAATGTCTCTGTGGTAGATATTGGCATTTTATCATTCATGGTCTTGACTACATCACTAAGTACACATAACACCAGAAAAGTTGCTTAACTGCTAATCTTTTATACCCAGACTTCCATCCTCTAGCAGTTGTGGGTGTGGGCTGATACTTGTGAGTCTCACCTCTTCCAAGAGCCAAAGACTGACTACATCTGATTTATAAAACCTCAACTCCCTGTATCAAAGCAGAAAACTTCTAGGGTGAAATTTACACTTCCACCTTCTTGGAGAATCAAACAGAGCCTATAATTCTGTTGGAAGGGCATTTTGGGCTTCATTTCCTTCCCTACCCTACTTTGGCACCTTCTTAGAAATTACTTTCAGCTTATCTCTTGCATGATAATTCTGTTCTTAGACTGTTAAGGAACCCATCCTAAGATGAGGGTGAGAAACTTCCAATTGTGGCAAGGTGTGGCTTCTAATCAGCTATTGGAGGAGGAGGAGGTGAGGGGGTAGAGGCCATTTAAAGGCTGCTAAGTCCAGTCAACCACCAGCATTCACAACTCAACTGGGTTCTGTGGTTTGTTCCTTTTTAGCCTTGCAATAACTCTTATGAAGTGCTAAGAGCTGTGTTTCCTGGTTTAAAAAGCCAATTACTTTATACATTTCCATAGTCGTGTATTTATAGAATCATTAAGGCTCTGAAGAAAAACATGCATTATTCAGTTAAATTTTACTGCATTTTATGGGAGGAAAGTATATGCCGTAGTAGAAGTCTTAATTTAAGGATTCATGAAGATTTTTAAACTTATTGATTATCATATTCCCTCCAAGATATGCAATTTAATGTTTTTGAAAGTCTTGGAATCAATGAATATATTTAGTGGATGTTTTTCTCCTGTCTCACTCTCCTGAAAGCCTATTAAATATTTTCTTTTTTATTCATCCACATGAATTCTAGAATTACCTCATTGGATTCCAAGACATTGCTCCCCCATGAATAAAATTGATAATAAAATTAAGTCAAAACCATAAATTAATGTGGGAAACAGTGACATCTTTATAACATGAGTGTCCTCAACTAGTAATATGGTATACCTCCCCCATTTATTCAGGTCTGTTTATTTCCCACTATACATCACTGTCATTTCCCCACATATAGCTTGTCCAATTTTTATTCAATATAGTATTTTGTATTTGCATTGCTAATAGAAATTTAAGTTGTTTTCTACTACATTATGTAACTGGTAATATTAGAATATATAAAAGCTATATTTTAAATTTCTTAAACATGTTATTACATTATAGATCTACTTATTAGTACTATTAGCATTTGAGCTGATCTTAGGAATACATTTTACAGATAACTGTATCACTTACAAGTGAAGATAATATCTCCTTTTTTATTGCTAATACATTTTTCTTCTGATCTATTTCTTAACAAATTGACTAAACTTAATGCATTGACTATAAAACATGGGAAAAATTATAGGAAATGACTGGTATTTTACCATTAAGCATGAAAATGAGTGCTCAATCTAGATTTATTTCAATATATTATATAAAATGTGTCCATCCTTCTAAATGTGAAGAATTTCCATCAATGATCAGGTTAAGTATTATCAAATGCAACTATGAGTGCTTGATAAATCAGAGTCTAGGTGATGTGGAGAAAATGCTTTGATGTTTGGAGGAAGCTGAAGCTAGCGTTGACTGTCAGCTGCTAATATTTACCTTAGCTTTGACCAACTTAGCAAGTTTTTCATTGCCCCTGCTTCAGTTTTCTTAGCTGCAAAATGATAATAATAGCTCAGGTTCCGTTATCACTAATTAATCTAGTGTGTCTGAAGTGTTTAACACACTGATGATCCTGTGATAAATGCTTAATTACCCAACATTTCCAAAGTAAATACTACTTGGTCATGGCACACCACTCCTTTAATACATGAATGGATTTGATTTGCCATTATTTTATAGGGCATGGTTGTATCAACGTTTGTCATTTTGTGTCAAAATGGAAACAGTCCATTTGTCTCTTTGTGTATAACTTTGAATATTACTATAACTAAAAAATTGGTAAGAATTCATTTAACTTGTTTTAATTGATGTATATCATCACTTGTATCACTTGTCTTCCCGTTGATCATCGATTTGCTTGAGCGGGCACTAGCAACATCTCCATATGTCGTGTAGTCCAAGGACATCTGATTGCCCCAGGAACACGGAAGATCCTCAAACCATTCCTTCAAATCATAGGAATAAGATCGATAATTGTTACTGGGTTTTGGCATATAAAATACAACATGGGTAGCTTGCCAGGCTCTGCTGTATGGGTGGTATACTCTCGTGTATATCATACAAGCAGAAAATTGCTTGAAGAAATGCATTCATAAGTCCAGTTGGACCCCAAGTAATTCATTATTTATTTCTAATTTTGACTCCATGTTAATGCCATTGTACATTATATATGTGGGCAGGGTTAGCATCTCCTGTGCATAATTTGATGTGATGTTCACAAAAACACCACGAGAAACCCATTCTGTGGATGAAGGAAAGGAAGCAGAAATCTAAATCTACCACTACTTTTGCCCAACATTATATAGTAACTGATAAAAATAATGCTGAATCAAAATAAATCCTCTAAATCCTTAGACACACTAAACAAAGGCATATTTATGGAAATAAAGAAATCTCATACCGCCTAATTAATTCATTTTGGTAATCATGTTTGTTCTCAAAATCGTGAACTACTCACAAAATTTCAAGTATATTATAATTGAGTTGTCTATAATATTTTCTGAGAATATATAATCTCCCCACTGTCTACTTAATTCCTTCTCTAGTTTGGTCCTAATTTTATGCATTTCAGTTAGCATTCTCTTTTTGTAATTTATAATTGCCAGAGGTTTATTTATTCTATTGTCATTTTGAAAAGCCTGTTCTTAGTTTTATCTTTTTTCTTGTTTTATAATTAATTTCTGATTTTATCCTTATATTTATTTCCTTGCAATTTATTTAATTAGTTGGGAATTTCTGTATTTAAATACTTCATTTACCCGCACAGCAGAGCCTGGCAAGCTACCCGTGTCATATTTGATATGCCAGATACCAGTAACAATTATAGACCTCATTCCCATGACCTGATGGAATGGTTTGAGGCTCTTTATGTTCCTGGAGCAAGCAGGTTCCCTTGGGCTCTACTTGCATGAGACAGGTCATATGGAGATGTTACTGGTACCCGCTCGAGCAAATTGAAGATGAACGGGAAGACAGTGATACAGTGATACAGTGAAGTACTTCATTTCTTTTAATTCTCTCCTGTTTCCGCTGAGAATATTAAAACATAACTTTTCTTTGAACATAATTTTGGCCATTTTGAAAGTTTTCTAATATAAGGATCTCATTTCCATAATTTCCAAATGACTCATAATTGTAATTTTGATGTTTTCTCAGTCTTAAAAGATATGGAAAACTTTTCTCTAGTGCCTGGAATTTTCCATTGACATTTTATACATTTAACCAGAACCATTTTTGATATTCAGTCTGTCAGTTTACATTGTAAACAAAAGTAGGAATTAAAATCCACAGGGTAATACATTGTCGGGGGAACGCTGCGGGGTCCCCGACAGTGTCAGGACAGAGGTTGTATTCTACCTCCGAGGATGCCGGGAGAACAGATGAATACTCACGAATCCGGTGCAGTTCCAAAAATGGCTTTTAATAGTACAAAAGCTCTTCCACAGCAATCCAATATAATGAACAAACTCTAGCTCTGGTCCGAACTTAGACCATACAAAAGAGCCTAAGTCTCCCACCAAAAGAGAGAGAGGATCTCAACCGAGCTGAGTCCTACCCAGAAGAAGGAGCAAAAGGCCAAAGAGCAAAAGGCCAAAAGCCAAAAGCCAAAAGCAGCAGGAGCCAAAAGCTGAAGGGTGAGGGAACCAAAAGGCAAAAGGTGAAGGGGCCTCAAGTCAGCCCCTTATATACACCAAAGTAATCCAATCGGGAGGTTGTCATGCCAACAAAGAACCCTAACAGAGTGTAGTGCCACACCTTATTGCAGGTATAAACAAAGGTTATGCCAAGGACTAAGGAGATTATCTCTTATGTAAAACACTGGAGAGAGAGAGGGCTGATATAAAGTAATACATCTTAACTTCATGAGCTTCATGTAATCTAGATGGTACCCACAAGGTCCTTCTTATTATTATCTGCACCAGGGTGATTCTGAGTATCTTGTTCTCGTGTACTGAAAGGGTCACTCTCGCCTGCTTAGAGCAAACTAGTATGATCCTTCCTATAGTCTTCCTATAGTCTCAGCGTAGCCAGGGTGGTAGTCTCCTGGTCAATTCTAACTGTCCCACGTTGGGTGCAGTGGGTATAAAGAGGAGCTGTGCCCAATCTAGAAAACATAGAAGTCTTAGTAGATGTATAGGTCAGAAGTTATTCAATCAAGGTGACTTCTGTAACTGCCACACCCTCTAGCAGTGTTTACATAGAAGAGAGGTCTCATTAGATTGAACCTTGACTTAAATAAGATTAAGCTGGGTGTGGGCAAAACAACAAAACTCCCAGATTAGCTAAATCTGTCCTCCAACAATACATAACTATTGTCCATTTTTCACCACACAAAAATTAATCTAAATCTATGAAATAAAAATCAATATTATTCAACCATCCATGAATTTTCTGTTTTTCAGAGACCATGTGATAATTTTATTGTTTATTATTTATTGGATATAGGTCAGTTTATTGCCCTAATAGCTGCAAAATATATATGTCTATTAACAGTTATTCTGGATCAAGTAGAAACAAGGTCTCTTGCCCCTTATTGTTAATCACAGTTGGTATGTGCCCATTTTTTAAAACCTCATAGAGATTCTCATATGAATTTTGGATTTCTTGTACTATTCTTGTGGAGAATCATTGAAATAAGCAAAGATTGGTGACATAGCATTCGTGTGATTCTTACCTTTATCAATATAAAATAACTCCCACATCTTATTAATTGCATTTGCCTTATGATTTATCTTCCCCTGACAGTAATTTTGCTACTCCATAGTCAATTTTACTGCTACTTATTCTTCATCTTTTAGGCGAACTGTTGACTTAGAGCTGCAGTGACTTTTGGTGTGTTTGAACAGATTCTGAGACAAGATTTTAAAAGGGGATTTCACTGGTTTTATCCCTTGTCATCACTGATGTTAACCTTCACATACAACATGAATTCCTGCCCTTCCCCACTTCGCTCCATTTATTTTGCATGTTCCCAAGGACTTCAGACTAGGTTAGTCTAGTGAGAGACATGAGCAAAAGGGGAAGCCATTGGGGTATTTCTCCCTCCCCTTTCCTCTTTGACTACATCTTTTCTGAAGCACTACCCCCTGATGGACACACCAGTGTATTTCCAATCCAGTTGAGTGACTCCTACCCTCGGGCTTTGACACAACCTGCTACCGCCTGGGATATCCCTGCTCTGTCCTCAAATATGGCCTCCCTTTTGAAAGGGACTCTCATCCATTGGAAGAATGTCGACTGGTTCAGCCTTTTTGGAAAACAATACAGACATTCCTCCAAAAACTAAATATTGAGCTTCCATTTGACCCAGCAATACCACTCCTGGGAACATACCCTGGAGACCCAAGATCACACAGAAGAAACACCATCTGCACTACTAATGAATTGCAGCGCTATTCACAATAGCCAGAATCTGGAAACCTGAATGCTAGAGAACAGAAGACTGGATAAAGAAACCATGGTACATCTACACAATGGAATACTATGCAGCTGTCAGGAAAAATGAAGTCATGAAATTTGTATACAAATGGATGGACATGGAGATCATCACGCTTAGTGAAATCAGTCAGAAGGAAAAGAAGAAATATATAATGACTGCATTCACTTGTGGAATATAAATATATACCAGTGTTCTACTAATTGTTGGAAATGGTAATGCCAGACTAAAACTGAGTATTGAATGTAGGCAAAGAGACATATATAATAGCCCCTAAATTTATGTATGGCAAGCCACAATGTGTAAGAGAAGGGAGAGGGGAGAGAGAGAGAAGGAGAAAGAGAGAAGGAGAGAGAGAAAGAAGAGGCAAAGTGCCTACTATACAGGCAGACGGGGGTATCTGGGGTGGTGGGAAATGTGCACTGGTGGAGGGATGGGTGCTGCAACACTGTATAACTGAAACCAATCATGAACAGCTTTGTAAATGTCTATCTCATGGTGTTATAATAATAAAAATAAAATAAAATAAAAATATGGCCTCCCTTTAATGACTGTTCTTTTCCTCTAGATAATTCCTCTATATCCAGAGAGAATCTTAGTTTTTTCCTTCCTTAATACCAGTTCTGTTTTCTGAAGTTTTGCTTCTTTATTGCTTCAAATGCAAATGCAAGTTTTATTATGTCATTGCATTTTCTATTTCTTTACCATACTTATTTCAAATTATCTCTGTTACTTCTCAGCCACACTGTTACTCTCACCATTTCCTCTTTTATTTCTTACATTTCACAGTTCAAATTTATTGAGCACAAAAATTCAGCCAAATACGTTTATTTACTTTTCTATATTTTCCCCAAGTTTTATTTTTCTTTGGCTCTAATATTTCCTTTCATTTATTCCAGAAAAATATTCAAGAGTCCTTTGTTTCTTTCTTATATGTTCATTCTTGAAGAGAGAAAGGGAGAGAGAGGAGAGAGAGAGAGAGAGGGAAGAGAGAGGAGAGGAGAGAGAGATCTTGGTCAGAAAAATATTACAGTGGGGTAAAGCACACACATAGCTCCCAAAGTACTGCCGGGTCGCTCCCATGCATAAGGCAATTAATTGCACCTGAGCACCCCAGGTGTAGCCTAAACCTTCCTCCACCCCAAAAAGAGAAATCTTTTCATGTGTGCTGCATGCAAATAGTATGAACAGATCTTCTCTAGTCCTTTTTAAAAAACCATATGAATCTACAAACCGTATGAATCTACATCCAGTTGTTAAACTGTGACCTGATTAATATGCTCAGGCTCCAAATTCCTAGCGCTGTCATGTCTTTGCTGAACCACCAGGTTCTCTCTTCTCCCACCTCACATGTAAGGAGGAAAAACAAAGTCAAGAAATTAGAGGCCACTACAAGAGTATCCCACCCGCACGGCAAAGCCTGGCAAGCTACCCGTGTCATATTTGATATGCCAAAACCCAGTAACAATTATAGACCTCATTCCCATGACCTGATGGAATGGATTGAGGCTCTTTATGTTCCTGGAGCAAGCAGATACCCTTGGGTTACACTAGCATGCGACAGGACATATGGAGATATTACTGGTACCGCTCGAGCAAATTGATGATCAACGGGAAGACAAGTGACACAAATGATGAAATTTGCCTACAAATGGATGGACATGGAGATTATCATGTTTAGTGAAATCAGTCAAAAGGAAAAAAGACAGATATAGAATGACTACATTCATCTGTGGGATACTAATTGTTGGAAATGATAAGGCCAGACTAGAACTGAGCATAGAATGTAGACAAAAGGGTATACATGATAACCCCCAAATGTATGTATGGCATGCCACAATGTGTAAGAGAAGAGAGAGAGAAAATAGAGACAGAGAGGGAGAGAGAGAGAAAAAAGGCAGAAAGAGATAGACAGAGAGGGAGAGAGAGAGGGAGAGAGAGAAAGAGACAGAGAGAGAAAGAGACAGAGAGGGAGAGAGAGAAGAGACAAGGTGTCTGCTATAGAGGAAGACTGGGGGAAGGGGAAGGTATTGGGGACATTGATGGTGTGAAATGGGCATTGGTGGAGTGATGGGTGCTGGAACACTGTATGGCCGAAACCCAATCATGAACATCTTTGTAATTGTATATCTCACGGTAGTATAATAAAATAAAAATGTTTTATAAAAACATGTAAAGGAGAATTTGTTCCTTGCAGTCATCTGAGCTTTGTGGAAGTAATAGATCCCGTCTATACTAAGCAGCAAGCAGCCACTTATAGCTCTCAGCCTCCTGAATTCACATTCTGGGATACAAAGACTCAGCCTTGTGCTCTTAGACACGGATTCCTTCCTTCTTTTTAATTTCCAGAAAACTGTTGTTTCAAGACTGGTGAATACAGAGGTGACACTAGGGGCTTTTAAAAGTTAAAAGGTATCAGAGTAGACTTCGGTGTCATAAGTGGAGCTTCCCTCCTTGTGCTCAGGGAAGACCATGGGTCTTTAGGTAATAACTAGAAACAATAATTGAAAATCTCTTCTCATGTTCTTTCCCTCACTCTTGCTTTGCTAAGCAAAAAATTCCTCCCAAAGCCCACAATCCATGTTATTGAAAAGTAAGTTTCCTATGTTTTCCTGAGTATTTTTCAGAAAGGCAGTGAAGGTAAAAGGCAAACCAACTGCCACAGCTAGGTAGCCTGTTAATCTGAAAGTCATTGACAAGCTCTTTGACAAACCATTTCCTTACCCTTCCCCCAGGATTTTCTGCCTAATTCACGTTGGCCTTGCCTAAAGGATTAAGTCATTATTTTACCTATACTCTTGCCACCTAAGAATCCTACATGGAACAGTCCCAGATCTGGAACCCATGTGCCATCTACATCCCATCCTAATCCTTTGAGGAACTGACCATACACACTCCCATAGAGAGATCCTGCTGTTCCCACAATTTGTCATTTATTTTCAAGATTATTGTGGAGCTACCGGCTAGATCAGCCAGTAGCCATATCAAGTTGACCCAGATATGGATAAGCAATAAATAAAAATATTAAAAGAATGTTTTCTTTCCAACTAATTTATGAACAATTGTTACCACACTGATACAGATAAAGTATATAGATACTTTGCAATTTATTATGACCTAGAGAAGAGCACAGTATTTTCTGTGTTGTAATTCTTTGTTCCATGACCTCCAAAAAGTACGATGTACTGTACGGTAGCATTTATTTCATGAAGGCTTATTTTTAGTTACTTGGGTAAATCATTATCTCTCAGGTAAGCTTCATTTTCCTGCCAGACAAATGCAGCATCTCACTGATCTCTATTCACAATGTCCAGGGTGCAATTCTGCCCTAGAAGAAAAGTGATTAGGTTGGTTGCACAGCAAGCAATTCTCCTTGTTTTCTCTTTGGGCCACACCCAGAAATACTCAGGGGTTACACCTGGCTCTTCACTCAGGAACTACTCCTGGCTGTGCTCAGGGGACCATATGGGATGCCAGGGATTGAACCCAGGTCGGCCACGTGTAAGGCAAATGCCCTACCTGCTGCGCTATCGCTTTGGGCCCACAAGCAATTCTATAAATAGAGATGCCCGAGTTTCTAAATAGAATAGCGGGACAATGAGAATAGGGCAGGTAGGACAGTGGATAAATCATAGGAGCTGGTGCAGTTCCTTAAACAAGAATGACACCTTACAGCGGTTCTTGAGATTGAACCATGAACCAGATACTTAAACACTGGAGAAGCAAACACTGAAGACAGAACTGGTGTCCCCATTTAACATGAAGTGGTCAGATGGGCTAAGTTTTAAAAACAAATGTGGTGGGGGCGAGGTGGTAGCTTAGAGTGTCTACATAGCACGTGTGAGGGGTTGAGTTTGATCCCCAGTATTAAAATGAAATCATAAACAAAAGTGAAAAGCTGAGGCAGTGTTGTAAAGACTGTCACGCCTTCCATAGATAGACAGGATCAAAATAAATTATGGAAAATAATCATAAAACCTTATAGCCCCTCTACCAGAAATGCTTCCTTGCCCAAAAAAAACCTTTTCCTTTAAAAAAAAATTATTTATTGAAACGATACTTATTGCTGATGAATCTGCTAGTTGCAGAAAAATAACAAACAAGCAAGAAACGTACTTCTTCACACAGGAACAACATAGTGCTTATCCACACACACACACACACACACACACACACACAAAGCCTTAGAAATCATCTCATATTCAATAGCTGAAAAGATGGCTATGAGGGGGTAGGATTTGAAATTGTACAAGTATCACTTCCAGACCCACCCTTCACTGTATCTGTGGGTCTAGAACATGCCTCTTTGCTCAGCTGGAAAATGAGAAGAATACCTATATCACAGGGCTTTTCACAGGATTGAATCAATACAAAATATCTAGCCCACCACAATCATTTAATAAATGTTCGCCTTCCTTGTCCAGTGTCAGGAGGCCTTGGAGTCTAATGAGGTGAAGAAGGAATGCTTACTTAACAACTGGGCATAGAGCGGCACTAGTCGGACAGCACACGCATGCTTGATTTCATTACATGCCAGAGACAAAATGAAGAGTGCTGTGTGCATCACGCCCCAGCCTTCGCGGGGGTCTCTTTGCTGAGGAATTTACGTTCTGCGTGATTAGGCTTGCAATGGACAGGAAGCTTTATTGTACTGGGCGGGCAGGATGTAGAGGAGCAAATTGATAAAGACGCCTGGGTCAGCGGCAAGCTGGGTGGTTTCTAATTTATAGAAATACATCGTCTTCCATTACTCAACCCCCTTCCCTCCTGCACCTAAGTCCTCACTCCTCCTAGAACCCTCTTTGGTCCTACCAGACAAATAGGACTTATTTATGGGAGAGAAGAGGATTTACTGATGGAGGCACAAGCCCAACCTATAGCAAGTCGACTTCAGAGGAGTCACATCTAGTTATTTGACTTAATAAGCAACACTTGCTGAATTCTATGCCAAGAGTTGTAACACTAATTATTGGGGTGGAGCATATAAGTTAGATAAGTCTCAATTCTCCAAATTAAAAAAAACATTAAAGTGATCATGTTAGTTTCTGTCTCATAGATACTAGCTGCTTAATGAAAAGCAGCATTTAGACCCACATCCCACAACCACTGCCAGTAAACTCATCCATCAGTCCAGCTCTACAGACTCACAATTAAACCTTGGAAGAAACACAAACCAAGCTGCAAAAATTCAGCTACACCGGTCTTCCAGCTGAAAACACTAGGGCACCCTAGAAGTTTCAGGAGTCCCTGCCCTGTTGAAGCCCCACAGCCACACCCACACTCCACAGGTGCAGACATGACAACTCCACTGCCTCACAATGAATCTCTGCAGACACCTAACTGCCAAAACTTCCAGGTACACTGGTCTTCAGGCTGAGAATTCTGGGGTCTTTTCGAGTGGGGGTGAGCAGCTTACCCTCACCCCCCATACTTCCGGAAGCCCTGACAGCCACACCTCACGTCTCTCGACTGCCACCATGTAGACTCACAGATCAATTATAGATCCTGGAGTATCTGGAATAGACAGCCAAATTCACAGTCACACAACAGCTCCGAATTCTATAATACTGACATCACATTAAGAGCATCTACAGTGCTCCCACCAAATTAGATAGGAAGGTAACAGAAGCAACTACACTCAACAAACAATAACACGGAAGTCTCAACTAGCAATAAACAGCTTAGCAAACTGCTCAGCAAGGACTTAATGACCCCACGGCAAGATATAATGATTTTCACAAATTTTCTTTTACAAAAAATATTTTTTGTAATTCCATTAGCCATTTGGTTGTAACAAGAAATATAAAATAAATTATTTTGTGCCTGCTTAGGAAGAGGCCTTGGGAATGATTGGGAAAATGGGAATAATGGTAGAGGGAAGGTCACAGTGGTGAAGAAATTGGTGCTGGAGTATCGAATGCCTGTAAACTGTATTATGAACAACTTTTTAAACCATGGTGTTTAAATAAAGGAGGAAATTTTTTAAAAGTAGCATTTATTCAATTGCTGACAACCTAGGTTCCCAGGCTCCAAAGCTTTCCATTTAACCCTCTAGTAGGTTCTCTGCTTCTGCCTCACCTTATCCTGTAACCTCTCACATCACCCAATGTATAGTTCTGAAACACAATTCTGATTTTATGGGGGTTTTCATTACGTCTTGAAGAACTTTTTCTGGTTGCCATTGAAAGTCTCTGGGGAGATAAGCAAGAGTCTTCATGAAAGGGTTCCCCAGACAAGCACTCGCCACCAATTTCATAGTCCACATGGATTGCTGGCATTCCCCCCAAAAAAAAAACCTATTCATGCTTTTGTTTGCATGCATTTGTGCTGATAATGCATTGAGCATGCCCATCTGGGAGGCACTGACTTCTTTAAGCCATCCATTAACTCCCATCCAGAAATACTGTTTCCTTTCTATCACGTTTCTTCTTGATTTTCAGAAAAGTTTTGTAATTGCCTTCAAAGAATTCTGCCTTGTTAGGGGCTAAAGAGATAGTACAGCAAGTAAGGCACTTGCCTTGCATACGACAAATTCAAGATTGATCCCCTGCATTGCATAAGGTCCTTCAAACCCCAGGAGTGACCCCTAAGTGCAGAAGCAGGAGTAAGCCCCTGAGAACAGCGGGGTATGGCCCAGTCCCCACAAAATAGATTTGTAACACTATAATTAATCCCAAAATATTTTATCTTTTTTTTGGTCATTGTTGCTATTATGAATGGAATCCTTTCAAACGTTGTATTTTCTAATTACATGGTTCTGATCAATATAAATGAATTTTTTCTTCAAGCTCCTTTTATATCCAGTTACCTTCTTGAATTCTCTTGTTAGTATTAGTTGAATCTTTTGAAATTAAAAAAATAAATCAATGCTATCTATAAATCATCACTTTTCCATCTAATGATTTATCTTTTTAAAAAAATGGTAGAACTTGGGGCCGAAGCAATAGCCCAGCGGGTAGGGCATTTGCCTTGCACGCGGCCGGCCCATGCCGGCCTGGGTTCGATCCCCGGCATCCCATATGGTCCCCGAGCACTGCCAGGAGTAATTCCTGAGTGCAGAGCCAGGAGAAACCCCCTGAGTATTGCCGGGTGTGACCCAAAAAGCAAAAAAAAAATTGATAGAACTCACAGATCCCAGGGTTCAGGAACAAAAAAAAATAAAAGTTTCAAATTACATGAGTTTGTCCCTTCATACATCTTTATAAACATAAATTCAGTACTTTTTGGGTTAATTTTATATGGATTTAAGTGTACAATACTTTCTTAGTTAGTTTATGACATTAATTTAAAAAAGATCTTCATATTATAAAAATGAATATATAAACATACTTATCTAAGGATTACTTTCTAAAGACACATATTCTAAAACCCTGAAAATTCAAACAATATAAGACAAATTTGTCTTTTCATTCAATACCATGAGATGGATAGCTGTAGATACATGCTTCGATAGACTTTTATTATCAAAATGAATTCAATAAAATTAGATCTTGGGGGCTTTCAATTCAATAAGTTTCCCAAACAATTATATAAATATGGCTAACCACAACAACAATCAAGATAGAGAATGGCGCCAAATAATTCTTCTGTGCTAACCTTTTTTCAGTCAATACCTCCTGCTGTCCCTAACCCTGGTAACTTCTAATCCACTCTCCACCACTGTAATTCTCTACCCCTGCCTTTTCTAAGATGTGCTATAAATGGAATAATATTAATCATGGCATTTCAAAGCTTACTTTCTAGTGTCTCTCTCTTATTTTCTTGTCTTACTGCTTTGTCTAAGATGCCATCAGCTCTTAATGGTTTATTTGTATCTCCTTCACTAGACTCTGAGAGCCTAAGCTGTTGGAATGGTGTCTCTTTTTGCACATAACACAAGTCTTGGCCAAAGTAAGTCATCGCTATGCATTTGTAGAATATATAAAATGGTTGCCAATGAGTGAGTTTCCTGTGGGTCCACTATGTGTGCTTCTTAAACACCAAAACCTGTTTCCAAGAAAGGGTTATCTTCAGGTGCCTAGCGGGCTCCACAGGCCTGAAAGAAACTCCCCAGGCCCATTTTCATTAATTAACTTGTCAAGACACAAAGGGAAAAGCCCGCCTCTTACATGCACAGTATGCCACACAAAACTGCCAGCCTCTAATTAGAATTAATTAGCTAATGTGGGTTTCAAGTTTGGAAGACAAGATGCTCTGCCTGTGTGCTCATTTGGTGATAATTATCATGCAAACCTGTTTCAACCCAGAGCCTCACTCAAAACACTGAGATGTCCCTGCCTACTCAAGCCTCAGGAGGCAACCAGTGTGAAACTGGCTGGCAACCAATAAGGCTCCCTTGTTATGTCAAGAACTTGGGAAGGAAAGAACTCATAGCTCTCCAGAGAGGGTTGTTGATGCTTCCCTCTCATGATAACTTTTGTGGAGGAATTCAAGATATTCTGAAAATTCTTGAAGCAGAGTTCCAAGACCCAAAGACAAATGTAAATAAAGTTGAGAGGTTGGATCTGGACTCAGATGTGTACTTGAAGGGAAGGCCACCCCAAACCACTATTTATTGGAGTGGGTGTCTAACCACCTCTCCTCATTGAGTACATGGTCTGATTGCTTCTTTTTTGTTTGGGCGAGGGGCATGTCCAGTGTTGCCCAGGGCTTCTTCCTGGTTCTATGCTCAGAGAACTATATGAGGTGCCAGGGGTTGAACTGAGTACAGCCATGCACAAGATAAGTGCCTTAGTCTCTGTATTATCACTTCCTGGAATGATTGTTTCTTATACTTACCAAGAAAATATATAAATTTAACGACCTTCTTATTTTGAGTAAAGAAGATGTTCTATTTCATAAGAAGGATATGCATATTTCACAAGAAGTCCACACAATGAAAGCAGTGGTATTACAACTTCACCTGTAAATACACACACTGATCTGGTAATGAGCTCCGCAATGTATGGGTTTCTTCCCACTGTTTTATGACCTTTGATATATCTAATCTATCCACCTAATCAGGCCAGAAGTATAGCAGGGATCAGAATTGACATTATGTCAGAGGGAAAGCATGCATATGTATTTTCATAGCTGTAACAAGTACTATTTTATCACCTATGTAAAGTGTTCTGGCCTTGGACCAGAAAGAAGGATCAAAAGTCTACAGAGCATACTTTGCATGTGAGAACCCCAGTTTAATTGCCAACACCACATGTCCCCACAAATACCATCTGATATTTATCCCTCCCTGTCAAAAATAAAAAGGCTCATGTTGTTCCTGGGTCATCACGGCTTGATGCAGTCCTAGTTTATTCTACCCCCTGACAAATGCTATGAAAGGTCAAAGATTGACCAATAGTTACAATTTCAGAACCAAGTATTTACTCTACCCTAACTTTAGCACTAGGGAAAATAATAATAAATTTAAAAGATATAGAAATTTTGTAAATGGTTTTTTTAAAATAAGGGCCTCTATTAACTAGGTATAAACAAGTCTGATGGGTGATTAAAAGAGGAGGAGTAGCCTATATTTTTCTTCTGTCTCACAGAAAATCTATTTCTTTCCCTTAGATTGGGTTGTTTCTAGTTTGGTTTGATTCATAGTGGAGTTAATCTGCAGAGAGGGGCCCAAGGGAAGCACAAAGCATACAGATTAACATGCACTGAAATTGCCTGGTCTAGTGTTAAAACACAGCTTCTATTTGGTAGGTCAGGGGTGAGGATGACTTTATTTGTTTCTAGAGAGCTTTCAGGAGATAACAATATGGTAGACCGCACTTTTAACAATTGTATTCATTACCTGTGTTGCTGTCATATTTGATATGCCAAAACCCAGTAACAATTATAGACCTCATTCCCATGACCTGATGGAATGGTTTGAGGCTCTTTATGTTCCTGGAGCAAGCAGGTGCCCTTGGGCTCTACTTGCATGAGACAGGACATATGGAGATGTTACTGGTGCCCGCTCGAGCAAATCGATGATGAACGGGAAGACAGTGATACAGTGATACCTGAGTTGCTGTAATGAATTCCTCAAATTTAGCAGTGCTAAAACAAGACAAATTTAATCTTCTTTGGTTGTGGAGGTCAAAAGTCAGAATGGATTTTATAAGGGTTAGCATCAAGTATTTATTGGCCAGACTCTGTTTTTTTTTTTTTTTTTTTGGGGGCTGCAGGAGAAATCCATTCCTAGTCTTTTCCATCTTCTAGAGTCTGCCCATATGCCTTGGCTTATGGCCACTTCTAGCATGGAAGCACTCCAACTTTTGCTTACATCATTAGCTCCCCCTCCACCAACCTGACCCTCTCTCCCATCCACCTATTAAATCCATATGATTTTATTAGCCAGGATTATTTTCTCATCTCAAAGTTCTCAATTCAATCACCTCTGCAAAGTCCATTTTTCCATGTAAAGTGAGATACAGATTCTGGGGATGGGATGATGGACAACTTTGGGGGAAGGGGTGATGTCACTGGTTGTCTACTATTAAGGAATTAATAAACCTGAAAGAAAAAGTGGTAAAGAATGAGAGTAGTCATCCTGGGAGAAAGAGAGCACTTCCGGTTAGGCTGGATTCACACAATGACGAAAGGTTGCAAAGAGGTATTGTTTGAACGTCCTATTATTTGGCACCACGGTGTATAGTTTTTGAGGAGTTTGAGAGCCTATACTGGAGTCCTGGGCTGAAGTTAAGACAGAACTTTAGAGACTGCAAGATAGTTCTGGCAGCAGGCTGGTGCAGAGCCTTTAGGGTGACGGGAGACTATGCCTGTTGTAAGCCTCATTTGACTAAGGTCAGAGAATTGTAAAAGTTCTTGGCATCTCCCCCATATGACCTCAACTCCCGGAGGGATCTGCTGCAGTGGCCCTAATTATGACCAGCAAAGAAGAACTGGCTGGTAAAGTGTAAGTGACAAGAGCCTTAAGGGAAAGTGACCATATCAGCAGAGAATGCCTAATGGCCAAGAAAAGGTTGGACACACGTCCTAAAACTTAAAAGAAGTTTTCAGACAGTCTAAATAATGATTGTCATGGAGAAGAGAGGATGGACCACACTCAGTCCTGATTCTTTAGGTTTGTGGCCCCCTGGGGAGAGAGACAGAATATGTGTAAAAGGGACTCTTGCAGGTAGGGGGAGGTAAAAGATGGGGGGTAAAGCTTTGCTTTCCTTTAAAGCAAAAGCTTGGCATATCACCAACAGGGACTTAGAATGAGGAGAAAATTGAGTGGTAAAAATGGAAAAAAAAATGGAAAGTGATACTAATGGCTCTAAAAAAGTTGGGGCATAGAAATTGTTTAAAATAGAATAAATAGAATTTTGTCGTTTAGGAAAGCAAGAAGACAGAGCAGAGGATGAACTTGGCTCTTGTGCTGAAGATTCTCTGATGACCCGCCCTGGGCCCCATTCTCTATTCTGCTCTCCTTTTGCCCTCTCTCTGCCCTCTAACCAACTCTCCTTTGCTTGGGGGCTGAGTACCAGCAGAGACTCCCACAGGAGCCTCTAATGGAGAAATGGAGAAAAGTGAAGGTACTTCTTTTTCCCCTCCTCTCTGCCAGACCAGGATGGATCTTGGGTGCAGATCCTGACCTCAGGTCACAGGCCCCAAGGATATAGCACTTTTCTAGCATTCCAGCTTTTCTTGAGAACTACTTCCATTCTTTCCCTTCTGATCTAGGAAGAGAACAACTTTTACCCTCCCTGTTACTTTCCCCTATCTTGGTCACTTGACCTGTCCCTCCGGAAGTTATCTCTACTTCATTCAATACTCTTCAGTTACCCCTCTAAGTTAATTCAAGCTTTTTCCCATCTTGAACTTCAAATGAGACAGGGCTGATAGGAGAGTATGGAGACATATGACATGGAAAATCAGCAGAAAGCTTTGGTGAAGAGAGTGTGTGAGGGGGAGGGCAGCCTGAGCTTCCTGTGATGCACTGATTCAAGTTACCTAATTCTACCAACCCTCTTCCAATATAAACTAAAACAGATGAAATTCTCAAAACACAAAATGTAGGCTTAATCACATAACTAACACAATCAAGAAGTTCCACAGCTCCCTGCTATCTCGAAACTAAGACTTGAACTTGGAACGTGTCCTTGAGGCTCTGTGATCTGATAGATGCCCTCTGAGGTATCTCTCAGAGACTCAAAACTAGTTATGGTAACATGCCTTCTACCTTCTGCCTTTTGTGCCAAGCTCTGTGCCAGTTCAACTTGGGGAGCATGTCAAGTCTTAGCTCACTAGAGTCATCCTGGCTACAGTTATGTCCAACAACTCCTTAATTCCCCCAAACTCACTTTCTTTTCAATTCGGATGTGTCCTCTCCATTTCAGCATCCATTTGTCCCAAAGCTCAAATTAGAGATGTTGCTTCATTGACAATGAAAATTCAGGTTCCTGTCAAGAGGATCATGAAAACGAAAACTAAAGTGAGGGCAGGTATCCAAAAGCAATTAACCAAGAACAAAGGCAAACCATTATGTAAACGCACAGCTATTTAGCTTTTGTGCAGATTATGGTCAAGATATCAAGAACAACCGGAGGGAATTGAATTCAAATTATTTCTTCCTGTCTCTTCTCCCACTTCATTCTAATTCTCTTTAAAAATTAGACTTCCATATGGTTAATATTAGGCCTCTACAGCACTGGGAATCAGCAGCCTTAGCTCATTATACTCATTAACAGGAAAGACTCATAATAATAACGGTTCCATCTGTGAGACCCTTTATGGGTTTTGAACAAGGCAGCATACAGCATCTCATTTAATCACATTTAGTCCATACGATGCATAATCTGACTGGAGAAGTTCATTGACAAGAAGAATATGCCCTCCCAGGGACTACAGGAGATGAGGTAGTCTAAGGAGCTGAGGGGTGCCATCAGTGAAGTGTAAGACTCTAAATTACCAAGTGTTTTGCAAAGAAATGCTTTTAATGCTATTATTTACAGGGAGTAAAGTGTTGGGAATGGATTCAATAGGGCCTCCTAGAACAGGACTAATTTTATGGAGCAGATAAGAGTTAGCTGCTAAGGACCACACCCAAGTGTGGCCCATCAAAGACAGGACATTTTCTCTCTCTAGTAGCAATGTGCTTGGAAAAAATCCACACATAAACTGGCTGGGAAAATAGCATTCTTTTTTAACATTTTTTCCCTTTTTTATTGAAACACCGTGATTTACAAAGTAAAAAGGTTTTCATAATACTATTGATAGAAAGATTCATACTTCGACACCACTCCCACCACCAGTGTGTTTCCACCACCAAAACCCCCATTTCCCACCCACCTCCAACCCCCATGCCTGCTCCCTCAGCAGGTACTAATTATATTTATTGCACATACATGGCAATGTTATTGATAAATCCATTTTCTTCCCTCAGGTTGGTTATGGGACAAAAAACCAAATTCTGTTCTTGAATTTATTTTCTGAATTTCTAGAATGTGGTTAATTACTACTACTTTGATGTACCACGTGGCTGCTTTGTGGCCACGTGCCTAAAGGCAGATGGCAGCTCTGCCCTGTGTGTCTGTGTCTCTGCATCATGGCCGACAGCCCAGAGGCAATTCATGGGTGGGTACACCAGGCCTCACGGACGACACAGATGCTGGGGAAAGGGACCCCAGCTCCATCTCTATGGAAGCCCAGTGACTTTAGCCACCAAGACCCACATACCTGGGCTTGAAATCAGCTGCTCTGTTTTTTTTTTTTTTTTAACAATTTTTAAATTGTTGTTTTAGACAAACTGATTTCCAATACTGTTCATGACTGGGCTCAGTGCACACAATGTTCCAACACCACACCACCACTATCCCCAAACCTCCCTTACGCCAACCTACTCCCCATCTTCATCTTCCACCCGTTAAGGTCAGTTATGTAGACCAGTTCTCAGGCTCCGTTACCTCTGGCCATCGCTTTTCCTTACAATGTTTCTTTATATCCCATTATATGAGGGCTATTGTTCTGTACCTGCTGCTCTCCTGACTTACTTCACTTAGTATGATAGATAAGCTCCAGGTTCATCTATATAGCAGCAAATTGTATGATTTCATCTTTTCTTATAGTGACGTCCAGTTCCAATACGTATGGACCAATTTTTTTACCTAGTCATCCGTTTCTGAATTCTCCATGGAAATATTCTCCCTTTGTGAGTATTCTATAGCAAATGGCCACACAAAAGAAAAGGACCCTTCCTTCTAGTAACTACATCCACACACAGATATTAACCTGGGGAATAGCAGAACAGGACCCTACAGCCTATGCAAGAAGTCTGAAAAGCTCTGGCCTGCCTTGAATTCTCAAGCCTCAGGCTCTTGGCTCTGTGTTATTTTTGTATGTGCTGGTTAATTTTGTGTAGTCAACATGACTGCTATGGGGTGCCTAGATATTTGCTAAAACATTATTGCGAGTGTGTGTCTGTGAGGGTGTTTTTAGATGAGATTGATGTTTGAATTGGAGAGACTACATATTGTATACCCTAATGTGGGTTTACTGCCCCCAATCAACAGAAGCATTAACCAAACCAAAAAGACTGATCTTCAACCAAACCAAAGGGAATTTCTCCTACCTTGAGCAGCACCACTGATCATTTCCTGCCTTGAGGCACACACTGAAACACTGCGTCTTTGAAGGTCTCCAGTCTACCAGCCCAAAGACTTGAACTACATCATTGACTCTCCTGGGTCTTCAATTCATTGCCTGCAGATTTCAGAGCATCTTGGCATCCTTACCCATGTGAGCCCATTCGTATAATAAACCTCTATGTCTTCTTGGTGTTGTTTCTCTGGAAACCACTGAGTCATAAACTGAGCCAATGCCCTAAGCTGGGACAATGAGGAGAGTAGAATCTTCTTCCCATTAAAGGGGCCCCTGTCGGGAGCCGGGGGTCCCCGACAGTGCCGGGAAGTGAGTTCCCTTCTACCTCCGGAGCTGGCGGGGAATGGATGAAAACTCAGGAATCCAATGCAGTTTTAAAAGGCTTTACTTATCACAGGTTCAGGCATACAAATCAGCAAAAAGGAAAAGCCCTGTGCTTAGGATTCCCAACTAGAACCCCAGACACGTGTAGGCCAAGATGGCAGCCACCATGTGTAAAGGCCCTGTAAAAAGGAGAAGAAGACAAGACTCCCAAGAAGGGTGCGAGCTCACAAATAGAGAACCCAAAAGGTGCCCAAAAAGAGAGCGCGAGAGAGGAAGCACGCTAGTATTATACCCCCTGCAACTCAGACCTCCCTCCCACTGTTATGGAAAGCAGGGAGGGTCAAATGCCCTTAGGTAATCTCTTCCAGCACCTCACCTAGGTCCTTTTATATGCTAATTTTTTGAGCCAAGATCTGCCTGGAAATGCTTTTATAGGGTAGAGAAGGGGGTTTCTGAGATGGCATGTCTCTGTACCAAAGACTAATACTAATGCCACTTAAATATTTCTCCAAGCCTTCACAAGTCTCTTCTACTTCATTGTAGTTTTGTATTTTAGTTGCCTTTGAGTATATCAGGGAGCCATGCTTGTTTGCTTGGAAGCAAACAGCATTTCTCTTTGGTCTAATTACTTAGGGATCCTACGTGGCCAGGCAAATATGCTAGTAAGATCTAGTTAGTCCCACGATGATTGTGGTAGCATGTAGCATGAGAGAATACTTATACCAGCCAGTACAGAATACATGGTTAAATATGACTGCCACATTCAGACTACCCCCTATCTATGAAGTGACCTGCAGGGAGGCAATCCAGGGCAGATGCAGAGGCCTAGGCTTTTAGGTGTCCTGCAACAGGGCCCATCTTGATTATTGGCTGTAGACATCACTGATAATCAATTGTTCCTCAGAGGCCATCAGATGAGCCATCCCTAGGCCTTGAATTCTCTGCAAAGAAAGGATTGGGGGGGGGGGAAAGGATTGGGTGAGTCCATCAATGCAGCAGCAGAGAAAGTTCCATAAGTCAGTAGTTCCCAAAGTTCCATGAATCTGTGGCCTCCAGCACTAGCATCACTTAGGATCACTTGATTACTTGACATCCCATTATTCATTGATTTGCTCGAGCCAGTAGTAACATCTCCATTTGACCCTATCACATGTCAGTGTAGCCCAATGGCATCTGGTTGCTTCAGGAATACAGAGAGCCTCAAACCGTTCGTTCAGGGTTTTGACGGAAGAAGCCTGACCATCTCGTAGGTAGACGGCTAAGTGATCTTTTAACATCCCGTGGGATCCAGTCAGGAAAGGCTCTGGTTCAGCGGTCGTCTCCAAATCGCATTACATCTCCAGCCCATCTGATTTTCAATGCTTTGAACTTGCTAGAAATCCTGATTCTCAGACTCTCCCGGAAAGTCCCTGAATAGGAAGGTCTTCAGGTAGAGCTCAGCAATCTTTTCTTACCCAGCCACCATCTGGCTCACAACCTCCCACTAGCTTGAGAACCACTACTCTAGTATGGAGCTTGGTGATAGAAAGGGCTGGGGACTGTGTGTGTGTGTGTGTGTGTGTGTGTGTGTGTATTCAACGCCCCACTAGCTTGAGAACCACAACTCTAGTGTGGGGGCTTGGTGATAGAAAAGTTGGAGGGAGGGTGTGCTCTGTGTGTGTGTGTGCGTGCACGTGCATGTGTGTGTGCACGTGTGCATGCACACACGCTAAAAGCAATAGAGTTTGGAAGTCTTGGTTCAGCTCAAACCCTTCCAGTCAGTCACTATTTATGGGACTTTAAGCAGATGATAAAATTGTGAGAAGTTCCTAACACCTTTTCTTCTAAAGTATGTAAGAATGAGTTTTTCCAGCTGCTCCTAGTTCCTCAGGGATCATGAGCCTCCTGGGGTGATGAGAGGATTATCATGCACAGAGTAACAGCACAGAGAGTTCCCACTTTCACATTTCACATTCCCTTCCCCTCTGACCAAATCACTTCCTTTATATTTTCTTACCCCCTGTGATAATCTGTTCTTTATGTCCATCTCTCCCCACTCCCTGCACTGGAAATCTAAGAGGGACTTAAATATGTCCTTGGCGAGCCTTTGGAAGCAGTTAAATCGCGGTTTGAACCTAAGCTCTGTTACCTCCTAGCTGCATGACTTCAGACTCATTGACTCAGCCCTCAGAATCTCTCATTGGTTATCTGTAAAATGAGAGCAATAATATCTACCCAGCAGGAGAGCTGGGGACTCAATATGTTTTGTGTTTGTTTATGATGTGCTTCCCGCCACCCAGCAGGCATTCAGGAAATAAAAATCCCCTTTGTTCTTCCCTCCCCTTAATGCCCCAAGGCCAAAAATTACTTGGTTCCCAGGGTTAACCCTTTCTGGTAGTGACTTTTCAAAACTGCCTCTTCCAATCTATCCTCCATGGGGGCTTAAGCTGCCTTTCAGTGTCTCACTAAAGGACAGGCAATCCTACATATCTCACCTCTGCCAGATCCCACCTGTGGGCCAGACTCCAAAACACAACAGCTAACCATATCCCCAAAGCTAGATCCCATTTTTAAATTTTCATATCACACCTCACTCAAGTGAGAGGAATCCGGAGTTCCGACCTCCATCGACAATCCAGAGTCAGGGACGCTCTCTCGTTTGCCAAGGCATCGAAAATCAGATGGGCTGGACATGTAGTGCTATGTGGAGTCGACCGCTGGACTAGAGCCGTTACCAACTAGATCCCATGGGACATCAAAAGATTACATGACCGCCCCACCTACAAGATGGTCAGACTTCTTCGTCAAGACCATGAACAAACAGTTTGAGGCTCTTCGTATTCCTGAAGCAAGCAGATGCCATTGGACTACAGTGGCATGTGACAGGGTCAAATAGAAATGTTACTGGCGCCCACTCAAGCAAATCGATCAATAATGGGATGTCAAGTATCAAGTGATTGAACAAACACATTTATCTTGGAACAAGAAGTTCCAAGCTCTGGGATGTCAAGAAACTTGCCTGAGATCACAGTTGCCTTATTCCCAAGGCCACAGGAATGAGTGTAAAATTCACACTATTTTCACTTCTCATGGACACTGAATCTTGCCTTCACTGGAGTAAGATTTCCCACTTATTTTCTTTTTAATTTTTTTTTTGGGTCACACCTGGCGGCCAGGGGTTTCTCCTGGCTCTGCACTCAGGAGTTACCCTGGCTGTGCTGGGAACCAATGGGAGCCAGGGACGAACCCGAGCCGGCACAGGCCAGCTCGCGTGCAAGGCAAACGCCCTACCGCGGGCTACGCCCGGCCCCACTTATTTTCATGTTCATATCTGCTCCTTTGAAGTTGAAGGTTATGATCTGCTGGAGGTCCTAAATGCTTTACACATTTGCCAAGGTCATGCCCTGACTGGGGGAAGCTCCCACCTGGAGTGGTTGTGTGTGGATGCTGAGACCAGGGAGGCAGTAGGGATATTTGCCCCCTGGGCATAGTGGAGTGAGAATGGTCTGGAGAGACCCCACTATTAGGTTCCTTGGTTGTACTGTTCTTGTTAATGTGCTCCCAAGGACAAACTGAGTCAAAATGGTTAGTTTGGCATTAAGCTCCTAAAAGCAACAATTTGAGGCTATAAATAGAAAATAATAGGAAACAAAGAGAAACACTCTAGCCTTCTTTTCAATAGGACTTCCTAAGAGGGGGAGAGCCGGGTCCTTTCTGCCCCAGCCCTCTGGTGGTCCCCAGCAGCTCTGGACCTGAGCTGGCCTCCACCCACCCATTAGACTCAGAGGCACCTTTAATCCCCAGTCAGCATGCTCCTGGCTGGTCTGTTGGGATCTCTTGACTTCAGAAATAATAACATGCCCCTGGTCACAGGTCTCCCTGTCCTAACATCTCTCATTAAACAAAGAAGGCAAAGTAGCCTATTCAGGGCGTAAGGTTCAAGCACAGCAGCATTCATCCCAAGCCGTAGTTCACAATTGAGAGGCAGAGATGGGGTGTTTGCTTATTAATAATGCACCAGCTAAAATTGCCGAGCTGCCCCAGATCAGACTCTCACTAGTTCCTTCGCCTCCCTACTGTGTACTGCTTTTTTTACTCCAAGGCTGCATGGAGGCGCTTGCCAAAAACTAGGCAATCTTCCCAAAAATGTTAAGAACAAAAAGCAGCCTACAGATCTGCACTTCAACTTAGTACAGTTTATAAATACATGTGCATGCTTATTTGATTAAAGTTTGTCTTCCTGTTGAACTAGACTCTGGTCTATCCATGAGGAAAGAGCTGGTGTCTGCTTTCTTTGGTCTCACAGGAAGAACTCACATATTTATAACAGATGAATGAAGGATGTACATGGGAGGGTGGTTGCATCTGTTGAACGCATGTAGACAGGTAAGGGTCCGTGGCAATGGAATTCCTAGGAAGTAATAAAATCAACAGCCCTGAGACTGTAAATAACCCACCTTGCAGACACAGGGAACCAAGGCCTGATAAGACTTTAAGTGACACCAAGAGACCCAGAGAAGGCTGCCCCCTCCCTTCTTCTCCTCTCCACCCCAATGGAGAGAAGCTCCAGCACAAAGACCAAGGAAAGGAATTTCAAAGACTCTCGACCACTCCCAATTCTACATCCTTGCAATCACCCTAGCAACAAACTCTTACCTAGCTAGACGCCCCACATGGAGCACTTGATCACTTCACTTGATCACTTGAATCCCGTTATTCATCGATTTGCTCGAGCCAGTAACATTTCCATTGGACCCTATCATGTGCCAATGTAGCCCAATGGCATCTGGTTGATTGAGGAATATGAAGAGCCTCAAATCGTTCCTTCAGGGTTTTGACAAAGAAGTCTGACCATCTTGTAGGTGGGCGGCCACGTGATCTTTTGACATCCCATGGGATCCAGTCAGTAATAGCTCTAGTCCAGCGGTCGTCTCCAAATCGCATTACATGTCCAGCCCATCTGATTTTTGATGCCTTGGCAAACAAGACAGCGTCCCTGATTCTGGAATAGCGACCGAGGTCAGAACGCCAGATTCCTTCTCTCACTTCAGTGAGGCGTGATATTCCAAGCATAGCTCTTTCGATTCCTCTCTGGGAGACCTGAATAGCATTCTCATCCTGCTTTTGTAGGGCCCAGGTCTCTGAGGCGTATGTTAATGCAGAGAGAATGGTGGAGTCAAAGAGATGTGCCTGGAGCCGGAGGTTCTTTGTCCTTTTTAGCTATTTTTTTCGATGCTTTTTGAAGGCATTCCATGCTGCTCTCTTCCTCCTGCACAGCTCAGGTTTTAGGTCGCTCATCATGTTGACTCTCGACCTAGGTACACATAATTACTGCATTCAGAGATGTCTGTTCCATTGAGAGAATGGAACACATGGAGCACCTTGGGAAAAGCTCTATAAAAGCCACCTTGAACAAAGGAAATACACGCATATGCTGCCTGAGCCTATGTGCTTGTGTCCACATGGCCAAACACACATGGTGCCTGAGCCCGTGTAGCCTGTATATCCCCTCTTGAGATGTGTGCTGGGGCTCTCTGTCTTTGAAGAATCCTGAATTCTCTCACCCTTTCTCTCTCTCTCTTCCCCATACTCAAAGCCTCCAAATAAAATCTGTTTTTACTTCACTGCAGTCTCCTAACGCTCTTTTCTGTGAGATAGGACAAAGACTTGAGTAAGGACTAGGTCTGGCTTTCTTTTCCTGCAAAGAGCAATTCCATGCTTTGGCCTGAGTCCATGGCTCCTTGAGAAACTGGTTGGTAGGGATTAGCTAGAGGTCAGGTGGGCGTCAGGTGTGGCTTGATGGCCCCTGCTGGAGCTGTTGGGCCTCTGGCCTGTGCCGTGTAGGGGGCTTATCTTTATCAGTCTTAGCCTTCCCAACCATCCCAGGGTGGCAGAGGTGTATGGGGAGAAAGTGGCCATCTATCTCCTGTCCACCTCACATAAGCCACCCACAGGGACCCACCGACTTCACTTCTCTCCAAATCACTTAGCTATTATTCTGCCACTTATTCTACCACTTAGCTATAACGTATTCTGGGAGCTAGTGGGAAGGAAGCTAGAAACTTGGTCTTGGAAGGTCAATCACCCTTAATGATCTGCCCGCCATGCCCAGGAGAATCAACAGCCAGAATCTAAGCAGCAGGAAGGGGTGTGTGCAGCCATCTCTCCCTAAGGAACCAAGTTAATGGTTCTAGAAGAGGTAGATTTTTTTTCAGTTGCTCAGATTGAGTGGTTCAATGACTAGAAAGGAAGGCCTATGTGGACACGGACGGCATATTCAGACCATCATGTGTTACCAGCTTCAATTACCAAGTGTGGCAGCCATTATTGACCCCATCTATTTCCTGGGACCAACAATAAGGGCTATGCCCCTGTAAAGCATCCATTCCTAGACCACAGTCCAGGACCTTGAAGTATACTCAAATCAGAACAGAAGCAAGAAGGAGTTGGGAGTTCCAAGCAGAAGGTAGATCAGCCCATATTGTTGGACACCCCCTCTGCCCCTCACCCTGAGTCTTTCAGTACTAGATTCCCAGCCTCAGTACCTGAGACATTGAGACAGGGACTGGGGGGGTTGGGGATTGGGGAGAGGGTGGTGCTCATGCTAGAAAACTCACTTTTGGCCCACATAAAAGGCCAGGAGGTGCTATGAAATTGATACATTCCCTACTCTATTTCTTTCTAGCTGTTCCCAAATTCACTCTCAATCAATTCATCAGGGATGAATTGATTTTTCTCTCAGGTGGAATAACTGAGACATATTCTATATTGGCTCCCCCCAAACTCAGTCCCATCAGGTTAGACTCCAGCTATCATAGTTTGACAACACACCTTCTATCAACTCTCTTCTTTTCTTACTGCCTCCAGTGCCTTATGGATCAACCCTCCATGTATAGGTATGTGAATCTTGGCTGCAAATTCTCACCCTCTCAGAGCTAAACTAATTTAGGAATAAATGTGTAAAGACCAGAAGAAGCAAAATGAATGATGTCTGGGGAGTGCCAAAGTGTGGTGGTGAAAGTTGAACAGAACACAGGCAAGAATAGGGGAACTGAGGTAGAAGAGGTTGGATGGGGAGATTATAAGGGGGTTTTCTGTAACAGGCAGAAGAATATAATTCATGAGAATCATAACTATCTGTAACCTGAGAATGTGTTACCCATATAGAAATAGTCCTTGAGACCAGAGGGCACCCAACATCATCCAATCTTCCAATATTTTAATCTCTTCCACTGCATTTCAAGGTCTGTCCTCTGAGACTGAGAACTCACTGTCTACTCTGCCTATTCATAGCAGCAAGGTCTGCCTACTGTTAATTTAGGTCATGAAAGATCTAGAAATACCTCTCTTCTCTACTAGTCCTCAGTATCCTCCCATGTACAGTTCTTTAATACAGGAATGACTCTACCCTTACTCCTCTCCATGCTCCATTAGACAAGGGCAATTGTCCTTACTGCATCCCAGGTCCCGTCATCTTTTCCTACTCTAGGCTCCCAGCTTTGGGAATAAGATTACAGGGGTGATCCAAGCAGCCTAGAGAAAAGACTTCCAGTGTCTGCTTTCATTCTGACCCAGAGAAAACTAATGACTATGAGCCCAGAAAACTCCTCACCCCACTCAGTTCACTCAGCTTATATTTATGTACATGAACCGTGTGTAAAGCACTGTCCTTGCTGAGTATAGATCCACAAACTTATTTTAATCCCTACATTTATGGAATTTATATTCTAGAGTAAGCTCCTCCAAATCTGGCCTGCTGCCTGTTCTTATAAATAAAGTTTTATTGGAATAGCGCCATGGCCATTTGTTTACTCATGGTCTATTTTCTCACCATAATGGTACCATTCATAGCTGTCATGAAGACCACATGTCCAAAAAATGCTGAAATGTTTACTATCTGTCCTTTTGTACAAAAATTTCTCTAACTCCCTTCCTCCCTCCTTCTTATTCTAGAGCACTTACTGAATGCTCGAGACTAAAGACCCAGCAATAAGGAAATGTTGTCACTAGTCTGAGTTTGTGTGCTAGAAGTCAGTGTGTCAGTGTTTAGGACCCTGTGAGTCTTCCCTGACTTTTCTTTTTCTTTTTCTGCATGGACTTTTCTTTTTTTTTACTTTTATCACTTGAGTTTATTATTATTATTTTTTATAAATATTTTATTATCTTTATTTTTAAGTTATTTTTTTACAATTACAAAGATGTACAATTAAAAAGTTCATATTTGGGTTTTGGTCATACAGTGTCCCAGCACCCATCCCACCACCAGTGCCCATCTCCCACCACCAACGCCCCCGGTTCCCTCCCCCTTCCCCAGCCCTCCTCCATGGCAGGTTCTTTATTTCTTTCCCTTTCTCTCTCTTTCTCTTTTCCTTCCCTTCCAGACTATAGATTACAGAACATACATTAAAGAATGGTCATGTGTATCTTTTTTGCCTCTATTTAATGCTCAGTTCTAGGTTGATATTAGTACCCTCGACAATTGTTAGCACACTGTTCTATTTTCTGTCTTACCTAGCCTCTGACTCCCACACATTTGTGATAATTTCCACCTTTGACAAGACCTCCTGATACACGTTTCACTTGACCTTGGATAGTGGTATCATAATATGTAAATATATATTTATGTCATGCAAATAAATGCAGTCATTCTGTATCTGTCTCTCTCTCTCTCCTTCTGGCTAATTTCACTCAACATAATCTTCTTCATGTCCATCCATTTATAGGCAAATTTTATAACTTCATTTTTCCTAACAGCTGCATAGTATTTGCATGGACTTTTCTAAAAGGCCTATTATAAACCAAGCCTCCTTGCATAGTGCCAATACGGAGCAAACCAAACTCACGAAATGCTTAGTCCCTGGGACTTGTTGTCCTATTTGGAATAAGAACCTAAACAAAGAGATCTGAGGTGACAAAAGAGGCTCTGAGGGGCCGGCCATATAGTCCCCGGACCGCCAGGGTACTTCGAGGTAGAGCCAGAGTAACTATGTGACAAAAAAAAAAAAAAAGAGGCTCTGGAGAATGAGAACAGGATCTGAAGCATCGTTGATGGAAATGCCTCCCTGGGCTCTCCAATCTTCTTCAGTTGTATGGTCAATATGGTGGCCCTGGTATAGCTGCCAACCCACAATATTCCACCAGTTTGAGTCTTTAGTCTGAAACTGTTGAGATTTGAAGAGGAACAGGGCCAATACTATGGTCTCTTCCCTTTACTCAGGCCTGCCCCACCCACTTACCAGCCCAAATCCCCTGGTAGGGATAAGACCCACAAGTACCATGCACCCTGTTGCTCTTGTCAGTTCTTTTGAAATGAAGGCTGGCTAGATATTGTGCGTGTCTAGAACTTTAAAGTCTTCTTTACTGATTCATTTAATGCATTTTTCCACACAAATTCCCAGGTGGGCTCAGGAGATCCTCCATATCACCATTTACCTTCCCCAGTGGGTTGTGTGGAAATCGCAGGAGGAAGTCAGTGGTGACCAAGTATCCCTGGGGTTGGCAGGGAAAATTTTGCCTTGCTATTATGGAATTCAGTGAAGTAGCAGATTCTGCCTCCTCTAATAATAGAAAGAAGCAGTTTAGAAATTGTACCACACCCAGCTCAGCACTGCACCTGAGGGTCTGTCACAGAAATAGCTTTGTAGGAAATATATGTCACGATCCTCCCGTTCATCATCTATTTACTAGAGCGGGCACCAGTAATATCTCCAAATGTCCTGTCTCATGCTAGTAGAACCCAAGGGTATCTTCTTGCTCCAGGAACATAAAGAGCCTCAAACCATTAATTAGGTCATGAGAATGACCCAATATAAATGTTACTGGTACTTGGCATATCAAATACGATACGAGCAGCTTGCCAGGCTTGCCGTGCGGGTGGCATACTCTTGTAGTCACCTCTAAATAAAGTATTTATTGATGAATTGCGCGGCCATAGCGGCTGCGCGAGCCGAGCTGTGATAGTCTGGTCTGCTGGGTGAGCCGTGAGGAGGGAAGTCCGGATGTGGAAGATGGCTGCCCCCATGGAGTGGGGGCCGCCTGGCCCGCCGTGAGGCTCCGCTGGGGTGGCAGGCCAGGGCCAGAACGCCGCCATGCCTCCCGGGCGCCACATGAGAGGCTGGGCACAGGGAGAGCAAGCAGCAGCTCTGCCCCATATCTCTGAGTCTGCAGCTCAGCACACCTGGGCTGGACCGGAAAAACATTGCTGCAGAGTGGGTGTCGATGATCCGGGCTGCGACAGTCTGGTCTGCTGGTTGGAGCCATGACGAGAGGGAAGTCCGGATGTGGAAGATGGCGGCCCCCATGGAGTGGGGTTGTCCGGCCTGTTGTGAGGCTCCGCTGGGGTGGCAGGCCAGATCTAGAACCTGCCATGCTTCCCGGGCACCACATGAGTGGCTGGGCACAGGGAGAGCAATATCATTGACAATGAAAGAGAGTCAGAAGCTATATTCAGAAGACTGGAAAGTTTCTAGCATCAGCTGCTCCATCAGGCCTTGATTTTCTCCTATTTGTTGCATTCATTCAACAAACACTGCATGTAAGTGTTGTCTGCTATGGGAACTGGATGAGTTAAAACACATCAGGTTATTAGAATTATGCCTGGGACATCCTATGTGCTTAACCAGTGCTTGAGTATTAGGATTATTATGGTACCTAAGAAGCATCAACCTAATGTCTTCATTCATTCATCCTTCCCTCTCACAGCACATAAAGACTGAGCATCATGGATGCCCCAGACTGCTGGAGGCACAGAAAGTAACAGGTAAGGATGAATGAGAGATATCCAGGAAGGAGAAGTGTAGGACAAGGGAGAGGAAAGTGGAGCTGCTGGTGTGAGGCAGGAAACCAAGGGAAGTTCTGCACTGGGGAGTAGAAGGGTAGGGCCAGGTGGGAGCTGATGAACATGATGACCTGTGTGTACTCCAGTGGAGAGGTCCATCGTTCTTTCAGCTGGGCCTCTCAGACCGGGGCTCAGACAGAAACCTGGAGGGCAGGACCAGACCAAGGCTATGTTATGGAGGCTGTCTTACACTTACTGTCTAAATGCCCTCTTAGAGTTCTGGGCTGATATTTAAAATCAGAGAGGAGCTTTGTGGCCCTAGAGTACCCACACGCTAGCTTAGAATGTTTTATTTAATGGAAAACCAAGGGCAGCAAATTAGGCGGGGGACCTCAGCCGTCAGATAAGTCACATTTTACTTTTGTTAAAATACATTATATATGCATTATACACCAGGACAGTCCCAGGTGAATGGCTCTAAAACAGGAGCATCACAAGGATTAAGAAAACCAGGAGAGAGAAAAATATGAAGTCAGGGGGCTCATAGCCTCATGGACTGAGAACCCAGATTCCCCATAATATTCCACAGGTATTCTCTTAGACTAATAATCACAGGAAGAGCAAAGGCAAACATTTACAGACATTAGCCTACCTACGCTAATCTAACCAGGATATTCTTTTATATCTCAAAGGGACTAATAGCTGTTGATGCAAGAAGTTTCTAAAGTGGATTTATCTCAAAGGAATCTTCACTAGGAGAGATAGCAGAGATAAAATAGGTTACAGGCTACCCACCAAAGAAGCCCATGATACACCCCTGCACCCCCCCCAACATGCTGGCTTTCCAGGATATGAAGCCACTTAATATCCCTATGCTCAGTCTATCTAATTAATCTTTTAAGCTAGTATATTTATTTCTCTAAATACCATTGACATCTATCATTCTCTAAATGTATGCATATCCAACCGTTATATACAATCATTATTGTCATTGATATGTATGTGTGTGTGTAGATATGAACACACATCATATAGGTAAGATACAAGGCAGACAGTTCCGTTTCAGATCACCCCAATAAGACAAATGCAACTGAGCAAGTCCCATGCATTTTCAGGTTTCCTCATGAATATAAAGATCATGTTTGCAATATATTGTAGGCTTCTTACTGTACAGTAGCAGTACAACCCAAAACCACTGCACCCCCTTACTTAAATGGACACAGAGACAGCAGAAGCATATACTGTTGGAAGAACAGGGCCAATAGACTTGTTCCAGGCAGGGCTTCCATAAGCCTTCACTTTGTAAAATGAACAACATTTGCAAAGCAAAATAAAGTAAGGGGCTGTTAAGCACATTATGCCTGTATAGGTAGGCTGGAACTCAAGCCCAGGAGGTCTGGCCCCAGTGGCCTGCCTTGTCCTGCTGCACTCTTTGTTGCTTATTATCACGGTGCTGTCCCCAGGAGATATTTCCCAGCTCCACACATAGAAGTGACTGAACCCACAAGAAAGAGGCCGTTTCCTATGCCCAAAAGCCGCTCTCCTCAAATAGAAGCCAACCCCTGCCCCCAGCCTTTGCTCCCTTCTCTCTTGTTCACAACCTGGGGCTGAGGAGCATCTTGGCTCAGCAGCAGGAATGAAGTCTGAGCAGCAAGATGTTGGCTCTGAGAGTCTCCATGTGGGCCACCGCCTCCAGCTTTATTAGTCGTCTTTTAAAATAGACGCTTCTATTTCAAACACCTCCACTTACCACTTGCTGCTCATCTTTTAGCACATCCACCGTGCTTCCCTGTCATCATAATATGCTGCTTAGAATATCACAGACGTGCTGACTTTTTGTGAAGCAGCAACCTCTTGAGAAAGAGTTTTCCTTCCCTTTTTAATTATGTCATTTGCCAGCTGGCCTTTTTCATTTTGAAAGGTGAACTTCAAATTGCTGATTGCTCAGCCATTCCTTTCAAGGTTTTGATCACGCTCACTGGTGGGAAACAAGAAGAGTTTCCTCGATGATCATGCTGTTCCACCATCTTACTCTGTAAAGGAAACTGTGTCTCAGAGAGAGAGTTCAGTTTTTCTGGGATCACACAATTAGCAGCTGAGCCAGTGCTGAAATTTGAGCTATTTAACACTGAAACTTGGGGATTTCATAATAGAATAACTAATAATTGCTATTTATCTCAGCATTAAAGCATACAGAGTGTAGACATGTAGATGTTAGTTGTTAGCTTTCTGGGACATCTGTCATCTCCTGGATCATGTTCTTGGTCATGCCAACTGAAAAAGAGACTACCTATTCCCAAAGTCAGCCATCCTCTCTCCAGATCAGGAATCCCAAGAACGCAATCTAGAAGAGCCAAGCACCAATTATAAGTGAGGCTCATCAAAAGTCAGTGAACACTACAGGACATCTACCCCCCAAAGAAATAAACAATAACGCAAAATAACTCCTGCATGCCTAAATTCATCATAACATTATTGACCAGAGTCAAAATCTGGATGAACAAAAAAAAAGATGAACAAAAATTTAAATTGTGACTGATATGGAATACTACTTGGCTATGAGAAAAGATGTAATATGAATCTTGGATAGAATTGAAGGGAATTGTGCTAATTGACATGGGTTAGAAAAAAAAATAAAGAAAGAGCCAGATGACTCACTCAATTGCAGAATATAAAGAAACAAAGCCAGGCATTAGACAACCCTCAATGGAAATAACCCTGAGATATAGTTAACAAAACTGATCTGAGACTGTTGGGGAGGGACCTTGAGATAATGTCAGGGGAATCCTAGCAATCTGGAAGAGGTGTAGTAGTGTACTGCACATATAAAAAGAATATTATTATGCTATTGTATTTTTTTGGATCACACTCAGCAATGCTCAGGGGTTATTTCTGGCTCTGCACTCAGGAATTACTCCTGGCAGTGCTTGGGGGACCTTATGGGATGCCGGGGAATCAAACCCGGGTCAGCCACATACAAGGCAAACAACCTCCCTGCTGGACTATCACTCCGGCCCCTATTATGCTACTGTAAAAACATTTGTTAACAGTAACAAAACAGATGAACACAAATGAGCACTCCTTTAGTATAATGCAAACATACCTCAGCTGTCAGTTCCCACATAAAATGTTTGCAAAACAGTAGCTCCCTTAATAAAATGCTAGGAGAAATAAGTGCAGTCAATGGGCATCATGATTCCTGACACATACTAAGAGTTAAAATGTTATTCATGGTTATTATTATCATTCTCCCTTGCAAATATTTGTTGAGCTTTGGGTCATGAGCTAGAAGAATTGCCTGCAATGTTCATGAGTTTCTATTCAATGCCCATGGAGAGACGTACTGTTGAGTCTCGCCAACTCTAAGGACATGTGGAAATGAGTGGGCAAGAATAAGGTGCCTCTGAAGAAGGACCCAAAGACACCAGCCATAAATCAATACGAAACCAGAGACTGAGAGGAGTAAGCTAAAGGCAGCAATTACACAGTGTAACTCAAATGTATGTGAAGTTGGAGAAGTCAAATAGCTAAGGATGGCTCCCTAGCTTCCCACAGCAGCTGCAGATGAGGAATTTTGATTGAACACAAGCATCAGCCCTGGAGTCTAGCCAGAGCTTCACCTGGAAATCTTTTTGGTGTGGATTTGCACCCTGGAGCCAAACAGTCCTTCCTAGAGCAGTGAGAGAAAGCTCTGATGGACGGTTCACAGAGGATCTTTGCACAGGGTTCATTTGCATAGAAGTTGCTGCATTTGCATGAATCACTGCAGGAGCAAATGGGAACAGAAGGAACTAAAACAATAAAAAAAAAGTCAGCAAAGACTCTTAAGAGGCTAAACTAAGAACTGTTCTCACATAGGCTGATATATCCCTGCCATCAGTCTATTCATGGTCCTATAAGCAGATTGTAAACCCAACAGTTGAGCAAGGTGATCCTCTTCGGGAGGTCATGTCCTAGAGTCTGCCTGGAAACAAAGAGGCTTTCCTGATTATATCTCTCTAGACAGCTGACCCAAAGAAAAGTAGGACTAGATGAAAGCTAGAGCCAAATCAGATCATCAAAGTGTATTGAGTATTAAACCAAAGGAGATAGAACCCAAGCAAGCATGCAAATAGAGTCATTTCCAACCCCACGTGTTTCTAGAACTAAAATAATATCTGAGTCACAGAGGGATCCACCTCATTAATGTCTTCTCCTTTCTACAAGGACACACCAGGAGAAGGTAGAGGGCATAGAGCAAACAACGACCAGGCTGATGTGTATAAAAGATCTTATACATGAATTCAAGCATTCATCCAGCAAACACTTATTCATCAGCAAACACTTATTCCTCATCTACCCTGTGCAAGCTATGGTTTCAATCAATGTACAGAAGGCCGTGAAAGAAATCAACGTGGTTCCTATCTCACAGAGTTTACATTCCAAAGATGGGAGACAGATCCTGGTAGATAACTTCCTAAGTCTGTAACTTCAGCAGAAGACAATGACTATGTAGGGGGCCAGAGAGATGATTCAATGGGTAAAGCACCTGTCTTGCACACAGTCATCATCAACTCAATCCCTGGAACCCATATGGTCTCCCCCAGGAACCACCAGGAGGTAAGCCCCTAAGCACCACCATGTGTGTCCCCTCCTCAAAGGCAATAAATATACCAAATACATGGAGAGTGCTTGGGAGAAAAGAGTGAGAAAGTTGTGGAAAAGAATGTGCAGGAACTCTGCCGCCTCCCCTATATCCCAACTACACCTCACTGCAGGTGAGGACTGAAATATAGAGGCATACTCTAATGCCTAACTGGACCCCACTTTCTAGTGGGAGTCACTTCCTTTGTTGTGTTTTCTATCCTTTTTCACCCAGTCAGCAGGAAGTATAGACCAGGCCAGAACTCAGTTCCACCACAGACCTTGCTGCTCCTTCTTCCTCTCCTGTATGTGTCTTGAACAGGAAAGTGCTCTTCTAGGAAGGCACTGCTCCATGAGAACTTAGCTGCTGCCTCTCCTTATCTCTTCTGCCTCTTCTCACCTGCAGCCTGAGTGTGAAGACACAGTTGGACCTTGTATTTGGTCACGGAACCGCTGGCTGAGACTCAAATGGCAGCTGAAGAGTGCAGGTGGCCCACTCCAGTCTGATTCCACTAGTTCAGGACTTGGGGGTGTATCTAGCCCTACATATCAACCATTACCTGCTTTGGGCTTGGGGTGGCCAAGTTTGGTGAATAACAGGGTAATTCTGCCCCACCATCCCTGACCAGCGACCACAAATGTCAGAAGTATGCAACAATAAACACCTATTTTGGCAATGCTTGTGTGGCCTGAATAAGGTTCTAATAATTTTGGCTTAGCTGAGCTAGGTCAGACAGAGATGGGCAGCTCCATCTGAAGGTCAAGGTCTGTTCCACATGTCTTCCAGGTCTCTCATCTTTGTTGGACCAGCTGGTTCACCAGGTGTGATCACTCTGTGATGTTGGCAGAGGCAAGAGAGGGTTAGCAATTGCCCCCTAGACACCTGTCAGCCTTGGCTTGGGAAGAGCACACTGTCACATCTGCTAACACTCTCCTAAGCTAGCAGGCAGAGCCCCACTCAAAAGTCAGGAAGTTGCCTTGGCTTTTAGGGCAGCAATTGCAAAGTCAACCGGCAAAGGGTATGGTCACAGGAAGGGTAAAGAATAAGAGCTAAAGATTCCTCATGCACACAACTCTCGGAAGATTACTATGAAGTAAAAGCCTGCACTAGGGAGAAAGGAACTTTACCTGGACCACTGACCCCAAATTTGAGGTCAACTTTGACTAGAGAAAGCCATCAAGGAAGCAGGTGACTCCTTATTAACAATAGATACATAAACCCAGCATTTAATATGAGTGCTTATTTCCTGTTAGTTATCACTCTAGGTGCTTTACATGAACAAATCCACTCTAATCCTCATTAAAACCCTCTGAGGTGGGTTTAATATCATCTTCACTTTTAAGATGAATAAATCGAGACACAAGAAAGAGAAACATCATGTTCAAGGTCACAGAGCAAGTGAGCCCTGGAGCCAGAATAAAGATCTAGGAAGCCAAGTCCGCCCATGCCTAGAGCTGCAGCCTGAGCTCCTGGGTCCCTTTGTCTGTGCTGCTCCTGTCCCTTCTGTCTTCTGGGATGCTGGTTGTTTCTTGTGATCAGAAGTTCTGATGTGGGAAGGGAAGGGGCTGACTACTGTTGGGATCCTGCTTGACTTGGAGAGGATGCTGGTTTTGGGGGACAGGAGATCTTAGCCAGGGCTGCCAAACTTGAAGCAATACAGCAAAGGGAAGAAGCAGAGAGGAACTCAAACTTTGGAAAGGCACAGGAAAAGGGTTCCTATGTGTCAGAGAATGACTGGTGGGGCTCTGGGACCTACAAAGAGGCCCCTCGGGAGTGGGAGAGAAGCTCATGTCTTCCTAAATTGGCGGGTTCTGAGCTTCTAGGCAAAGCCAAGAGTGAGGTCAGAAAGGCAGGACAAAGAGGAAACAGTGGGTGTGGTTTCCAGGCACCCAAGGATCTGAGTGGTGAATAAAGAGACAGGGGGGACAAGAAGCGACCCTTGGCATTTTTAGCGCATGTGCCACTCTGCACAGGTTCTGAGATGATAAACAATAACGACCACTCAGGGGAATCAGCTTGCTTTAAAAAAGTAACGATGGCAAGGCTCTAAGAGGGCAAACGGCTTCTCCAGGACCAAATAGCCAATCAGGGGAATTAAAATTGGCCCTTTCATCATCTGACCACTCCACCTTTCCATCTTGCCCTATATGCAAGAGGAACAAGCCAGGCTGTCTGCTCTTCAGAGAAGGCAGTAATTTGTATCAATCATTCACATTTTAGTACGATGTCTTCCCAGGCAGGTCCCGAGACTAAGCAAACAGAATCTCCATGCCAGAAAACTGCATCAAGGGCTCCATCAAGGGGTGGAAGGAAATGGTGCAGGGACTAGGAAAACCATTCCCTCCTTCCAGGCTCCCTTTTCCCTCCTCAGTGGTTGGGACCAAACCTGGAAGTTCCAGACAAGTCAGGAGATAGGAGATGAAGATGTCCGACCCTATTAATAACTACCAGAGGGAATTACTCACAGAGCCGGAGCACATGCTTTGTAGACGGGAGCTCTGGATTTGATCCTTGGTCCCCTATGGTCCCTTGAGCACCGCCTGGAATGCCCAAATAAAATAATTAATAATAGAATTAAAGTTTAATGAAATAAATAGTAAAATATTAAATAAGCCTGATGGTCTAAGGGTCTGTGTCTCTCCATGGGGAGACTGTAGGGAAGGCAGGGAGAGTCACACTCTGGTTGGAAAGAGGCAATGATAAAAAATACAGATAAGGATGCAAAGGAGGGGCTGGAGCAATCGTACTGCAGGCAATAGTACACCTTGCATGTGGCTGACTTGAGTTCAATACCTGGTACTACAGCCCTCAAAGACCCACCAGGAGTGATCCCAGTTTGCAGAGCCAGGAGTAAGCCCTGAACACTAAGGATGTGGCCTCCCCCACAGAAAAACAAGGAATGCAAAGGAAAATGGGTGCTAGAGCAAAAACAGCACCATGAGGCAGAAAGCCTGGATGCTGGCAGAATAGCATCAGTCATTTGGGATTTCTGAGATTGGAGCATGTATAGAGAAGGCACCAGGGTTGATCAAGATCAGGTTTGTTGCAGGACTCCTCTAAGAGCCTCTGCATCTGCCCTGGATTGCCTCCTGCAGGTCACTTCGTAGGTGGGGGGAGTCTAAATGTGGCAGTTTATCTGACCATGTATTCTGTACTGGCTGGTATAAATACTCTCTCATGCTACCACAATCATCGTGGGATTAGCTAGATCTCACCAGCATATTTCCTGGCCACGTTAGATCTCTAAGTAATCAGACCAGAGAGAAATGCTGTTTGCCTCCAAGCAAGCAAGCATGGCTCCCTGATAGCTCAAAGGCAACTAAAATACAAAACTACTGTGAAGTAGACGAGACTCTTGTGGAGGCTTGGAGAAATATTTAACTGGCATTAGTATTTATTAGTCTTTGGTACAGAGACATGCTGTCTCAGAAACCCCCTTCTCTACCCTATAAAGGCATTTCCAGGCAGATCTTGGCTCAAGACATTAGCATATAATAGGGCCTAGGTGAGGTTCTGGGAGAAATTACCTAAGGTCATTTGACCCTTCCTGCTTCCCATAATAGTGGGAGGTCGGAGTTGCAGGTGGATAAAACTAGGCTGCTTCCTCTCTTGCCTCTCTGTCCTTTTGGGCTCTCTTTTTTGGGCTCTCTCTTTTGTGAGCTCGCACCCTTGCACCCTTCTTGGGAGTCTTGTCTTTGTCTCCTCTTTACAAGGCCTTAACACGTGGTGGCCTCCATCTTGGCCTATTCGTGGCTGGGGTTTTATTCGGGAATCCTAAGCATAGGGTTTTTTCTACTGCTGACTTGCATGCCTGAACCTGTGATAAGTAAAGCTTTTAAAACTGAATCAGATTCCTGAGTCTTCATCCATTCCCGCCCGGCTTCAGAGATAAAAAGGGAACTCGCTTTCCGGCACTGTCAGGGACCCCAGCGGCGTTCCCTGACAAGGTTGATTGGAAGAACAATGTCAGGTCCAATATAAAGAAGAGGAGACTCAACTATGAATGACTGTAAATTGCAGTACCTTAATAGTTAATAAAAATAGAAATGATTTTTAAAAGGCTAACATATGGAAGTACCCTGGGGTTGAAAGAAGCAGGGCAGGCACATGGGATAGGTGGTGCTCGGGGGTGGAGCCAGTCACATCTCTTAAGCAAAGAGAGTCAGGCTCCTTTCATGCCGATTTCTAGACCAAACCCCAAGATTCCTAAAAAAGTAAAGAACTTCAAAAAGGATCTAAGGGTGTACTATTTCACTGATGGTTCATATTCAGCTAAAATTTACTGAGCTCCCTGAGTTAAAAGTTCCCGCCTTTATGCCAATAGTTCTACTGGGGAACCAGTGTTTACTGCTGTTCAGGACCTAATTATTCATATCTGGTTATTCACATGTGGCTCTGTTCAAGCCTCATGATACTTACTAGGTAACAGACAGAATGCTAATAACGTGAGTAAACAGGACTCAGTATTGTGCCTACACTGACGGAAAGGAAAATAATCAAAACATAGTCTTCAAGATGACTCAAGCTGCCCAGTGTATCCTGGCTGAAGCCATTGGTGCTTAAGCAAAAAATAACGCAGAGACACAGGCCCTGCCCCACTCTTCAATTCATCCCTCCAGCAGTCGAAACTCCTAGGTATCAGTAGAATTGTAGGAAAAGTTGACTTTGGGTGATTTGTGATTTTTTAGTCACTATGAGAGATGACACAGAAGACAGAATGTTTGTTGAACCCTACAAGAGGATGGGGCTTTATATTCTATCCTTTTTGAGGATGATCCCATTCTGTATTCCGATTCTATTGCCTTTGACTTATAGGATGAAACAACTAAGACTTGGGGCGGAGCAGTAGTCCAATGGGTAGGACATTTATCTTGCACATGGCGACCTGGGTTTGATTCCAGGCACCATGTGGAGTAATTCCTGGGTGCAGAGGCAGGAGTAACCCCTGAGAATCACTGGGTATAACCCAAAAATAAAAAAAAAAGTAAAAAAAATTTAAAAAAGAAATAAGACATCCTTTGACTTTTATTTTTGCACATGGTTGCAAACCATGGCCAAGATCACACTATGGGGAGTATCATACTTAAATTCAGGACTTTCAGGACCTTCTGACTCCAACCTTTAGCCACATGATCCCTCAAGGATGTTATTTGGTGGTGAGTTCCCACACAGAGCCAAACACAGCGACAGGCACAAAGATTTTAGCCCAACTCTGAGTATGTAAAGATGTGTACAAACCCATGATGCTTTCAAAGATGCCATCTCTATGATCAGAGGAGGAAGAAAAAAAGCTAAAATTCTTTACACATCTAGGCAGCAGCTTTCATAGATTTCTTAGAAGCTGGATGCCTTGTCTATGTTCTGAGTAGAACAATGGATAATGCGACAAGTTTTCAAAGATGAGGCTTTCAGCACCGGGAAATGGACTTTCATTAGCTCATTTTTCCCTGCCATCCTTAGCTCCTCCAGGAATGGAAGTTAACTGAAAACTTCAATGCCAGGGGATGAGTAGGGATATTGGGGAGACTGTTGAGCCCTTGAGTGAGGTGGTAGGTGTGTAGCTTTCCAGAATCAATGTGTGGTTCTATTGCAGAGACTTCCCATCCCTAGAGATGACTCAACAAGTCATTTTTTTTCATTTGGGTCACACCTGGCAATGCTCAGGGGTTACTCCTGGCTCTGCACTCAGGAATTACTCCTGGTAGTGCTCAGGCGGGCATATGGGATGCCGGGAATCGAACCCAGGTAGGCCATGTGCAAAGCAAATGCCCTACCCAAGTCATTTCTGCTGCAAATTTCCCCATCTAGGAGATGGGATTAAAAGTGTGACCCACCTCTTTTGTCTTTAGGTTAAAGTGAAGCTCAGGGCAATTTCCTTTCATGCAGGAGAGACAGGTGTTCCCTTCATGGACAATGTCCCTGCTAGTGAGTGCAAGAGGGTAGACGAGATCTCCTGAGAATGTACGTGATTGGGTGTAAAGGATTCATACCCTAAGAAGCAAAGTCAAGCAAGCACAGGGCCAGTGTGGTGAGCCACAGACATCTCTCCGCACACACATGTGTGGAAGGGGGGAAGAAATCCTGGTAACTCATGAATAAAAATTCACTCTGAAGTGAAAGTAGCTCCTTGGCTTGATTTTTGCTTTTTTTTTTAATATTTTATTATACCACCATGAGATATACAATTATAAAGATGTTCATGTTGGTCGGGAATTTGGGGAGGATTCTGTGGGCTGGTTTTTCCTGAACTTCCTCCAGTTAGGAGGAAGCTGGGGTGCCTTGATCTAGGGGGTTCACTGCGGTAGCACCTCCAAATCCTCTCATGGCTGGTACTCAGCCCTAGAAGTTGGCTGGGCTGTGGGCGAATATGTCACCTCCTAATACCATTGTCTCAGGATCTCTGACATGGGTCCTAAGAACCTGAAGACCTGGTCTGGTGAGCAAGCAGAAGTGCGGGCTTGGATTTCAAAGGCAGGGCACTTAGCACCCAGCTCTCCACATGACTCTAAGCACTATCCTGCATGATTTTTAAATGATCCCAAGAGGCACAGGAGGGAGAACAGCGAACAAGTAATAGCATCTACTTATCCACACACTCCCTCCCACCCATGGTCATCTGGATCCTTGAGGAGGCTAAAGACTGACAAAAGTTCCTGCCAGGAATTGTTTTTGCCTAGCAGGTCAATTCCAATATCTCTCTTGATCTCCTCTGCAAGTTAGGGAAGCAGTGTGACAGTTGCTATAGTTTATAAACTCCCACGCCCACCCCTTGCCTTTAAAAATGTTGTAAATCTGCCTCTGAACGTGGGCTGGAAACATCCTTACCTCTAGTCCTCCCCTTTCCCCGCAGAGGGATGTCGGGAGAACCTGAAGCTTCAGTGCTTTGTTCATCCCTCAGCCACAAGGCTCACTTCTGTGAGACTCACCGGATACCCCTGTCACTGAAAGCTTGTGGGAGACAGCACCCAAGTCGGGTCCAATGGTGGATGCTACCCAGGGGGAGACTAGGCTCAAAGGTCCATGGACACCCCTCCTTTCTTTCTCTTGGTCTCCCCTTCTCTGCCTGCAGGAACCATAAACCCTGGGCCTCTTGTTCAGACAGGCCAGCATAGGGTCCAGGCAGGGTCAGGAAAAGGAAAGAGAGCATAGCCGGGGGTCTGTAGGCCTTCTGCTCCCTCCTGCCACGCTGTGCTGGTCTGGCTGAGCTGCTCAGTCCAGGAACCCAGTTCCTATGCCCAGAATTCTCTCTTCATGATTCCCTCTTCTCTGCCTCCAGCATTTGCTCCTTCCAGATGGGGAAATGGCTCAGTGGTAAACTGCCTTGCGTGCATGCCCTGGGTTTGGATCCAGGCACTACGTCCAATTATGTGTGGCTTCCTGCAGCCCTCTTTTTTGGAGCTGGGGCAAGAGCAGCACTGTTAGCCTGAGTGAGGTGGAGCCCCCTAGGACTTCCTCGTGCCTTACCTGTGCCTTTGCCAATGGACCCTTTTAGTCAGCCCCACTTCAGAGTAAGCTCTTTTGCTCCCCACAAACCTGCCTACACCAGATTTGTGCTTTCCTGGTGATAAGAACAACCACACTCTCCGGAGGGCATCAGCCAGGCCAAAAGCTCCAGGACAAGGTGGGGGTGTGGCTAGCCGGTCCAGTCTCCCGGAGTGATTAAAGTGCCTGACAGCTTCCCACCTGCCGCTGTCACGCTTCCATCCTGGTTTCTCTGGGGCCATTACCACATCTCTCCTGACTGGCACTGACAAAGAATTTCAGTGAGAGCCCTGAGGAGCTGTGAGCGTCTGGCACATCTCACAGGAGCACTGAGGTAAGCGAGGCCCCGCTGTGCCCTCAGCTCACCTATCTGCTTAAAAAAAAAACACACACACACACACACACACACACACACACACACACACACACGCTGCAGGAGCCTGGTCCCCAGGCCAGACCCACCGCTGGCTGCATGCCTCATGTTCCCCAAAGGCTCTCCTAGCCCCAGCAAGGAACACAGTCAGTACTGAGTCCGCTCATGGCACAGAGGGACACCTCCCACTTCCGCTCCAAACCTTTCCATGGTTCCCGTTTCCTGAAAGCGCACCTGAGCTCCCCCCCACTCCAGACTAGGTCGAGGTCCCTGTGGGCACTCCCACAACACTCTTCCTTGCTATTATTATTGTTACTAGTTTCTTGGGGGACAGGGCACAATGGTGGTACTTAGGACTTATTCCTACCTCTGCACTCAGGGATCTCTCCTGACTATCACTGAGAGACCATATGCGATGCCAGGGTTGACCAGCTTGGCCATGTCCAAGGCAAGAGCCCTGCCCACTATACTGTCTCTAAGCCCCCTTCCCTGCTCTTATGCAAGCAGTCACTTGCATAGTCATTTAAATTCTGTTTTGCATCACACAGTCCTGGTAAAGCCCATGAGATCATGTGGAGATCCTTGTGGATCTTGGCTTTCCAGCATCAGGCTGGGAGCTCAGGCTACTATTCCCTGTTTTCTGGCTCATTGTTCTGAAGTAAGGAACTCAAGATTACAATCAGTTCCCATCAATGAGGGGATCCACAAAATCCCCTTATGCTTGGTGACAAGTCACACCGTATATTGTTTGACTGGTGCAGTCGCTAAGACCATGTCCATGCAGTGCTCATGGATTACTCCTGACTCTGAGCTCAAGAGTGACCCCCTAGCAGTATTTGGGCACCATACACAATGCTAGGGAATCTAACTAGGGTTGGGCAGAGTCAAGGCAAGTGACGTAATCCCTATGCTATCTCTCTGGATACCAAAGTTGATTTTTAAATTAACTGAGGCAAACTTCACACAACAAAATGAACTATGCTAAAATAAACAAATTAATAAAATTTAGCATACTCACATTGACACATAACCACCATGTCTGCCTGAAAAATCCCACAAAGACCCTAAAAAACCATCTTGGTCCCTAAAACCACCAAACTGCATTCTATCTCATTGGCTGTGTCTGGTTTGGAGCTTTTCCAGCAATGGAATTGCACATCCTTTTGTGTCTGCCTTCTTTCACAAAGCATCATGCTGTGGGCGATCATCCACAGTTTAACAGAATCACTGCTTCAGTTCTCATAGCTGCATAGTATTCCACTGTCTGCATGTTACTTACCATGTCTATCCATTAATCTGCTAGTGGCATGTAGACTATTGTGTATGGAGTTGCTAGGAATATGCCTATACACATTGCTTCTCCCATTTTTAATTATGGGGCAAGTCCATAATTGGGGCAAGTCCTCTTCTTCCTGAGGGGAAGTCATATACTTCAGGTAGAAAGTAATTAGAATAGCAGATCCTGGCAGAGAAGATTAAGAAATTTGATCTTCACTGGGGTAGGCATGGGGAAGAAGAAATTTAGACAGGGAAGAACATGATCTATCTGTTCTCAAGGGATGGCACTTGTTGATTGCTGAGAAGAGAGTGAATGTTAAGCCCATGTGATTACATTTTACATATATATATATTTTCTATGTTCATGTAACACATATATCTATATGTGCTATATAGCCACATTATACAGTGATTTAAAAACATGTTAGGCTTTGTACATGTATACATAGTATAATAATATATATTATAAATTTGTATTTGATATACATCTAGTGTTTTATTATATTTTTTGTATTTTTATTAGATAATTTTGTTTGTCTTATATATCTAGTAAATATATATAAATATATAAATTTATATAAATATATATTTATTATTTATTATATATTATATAAATATATAAATTTATATAAATATATATTTATATAAATATATAAAAATATATATTTGTATTATATATCTAGATATAGTAAATATATATAATATATATATATATTTATATATATACCATATCTAGATATATAATATATAAATATTAATAATATTTATATATATACTATATATATATATCTATAGTAAATACTATACTATATATATATATAAATATATATATTTATATATATTTACTATATCTAGATATATAATACAAACACGTATATTTACTGTATTTGTATTAGATATATATTTGTACTTGTGCATTTGTATTTATATTAGATATATATCTATATACATTATTATATGCATACATGTATACTAATATATGTATATAAATATATATCCCTGTATATTTTAGACCTATTCAAGTAGAACAGGAACACAAATAATATAATCACTTAAAGTGCATCTTACTTTTATACTGACATATAGCTGTTTTACATGTTTTGTATGTTCATATGTTATATATAAAATATAATACAAATAAGATTTATATTCTCATTCACCAATGTTTATTATATGTGATCTCTGTCAATTATGTCTATAGCATTATTTATTATACTTACATATTTATCTGAGAACACGTGTTCTCACATGTGTTCTATATTTCTCACAGGAATTATATATATTCCTGTGTTTCTTCATGTATATATGTGTTCACACATGTGTTCTCACATAAATATGTAAGTATGATAAATAATGCTATAGACATAATTGAGACTCTCAGACATGGGGCAGAGCTGCTACTTGCTCTCCCTGTGCCCAGCAGCTCATGAGGCACCTGGGGGGCATGGCGGGTTCTAGCCCTGGCTTGCCACCCCAGCAGAGCCTCATAACAAGCCAGAAGACCCCCTACTCCATGGGGCCGCCATTTTCCACATCCAGACTTCCCTCTTGTCACAACTCCACCCAGCAGACCAGACTATCACAGTCCGTATCATGGACACCCACCCTGCAGCAGTTTTTTTTTTTCAATCCAGCCCAGGTATGCTGAACCAGAGACTCTCAGACATGGGGCAGAGCTGTTACTTGCTCTCCCCTGTCCCCAGCCGCTCATGAGGCACCCGGGAGGCATGGTGGGTTCCTAGCCCTGGACTGCCACCCCAGCAGAGCCTCACAACAAGCCAGGCTACCCTCCCTACTCCATGGGGGCGGCTGTTTTCCACATCCGGACTTCTTTTCTCATCACACCTTCACCCAGCAGACCAGTTTATCATAGCCCAGATCATCGACACCCACCCTGCAGCAGTTTTTTTCTCAATCCAGCCCAGGTATGCTGAACCAGAGACTCTCAGACATGGGACAGAGCTGCTACTTGCTATCCCTGTGCCCAGCCACTCATGAGGCACCCCTTGAGGCATGGCGGGTTCTAGCCCTGGCCTGCCACCCCAGCAGAGCCTCACAACAAGCCAGACGACCCCCTACTCCATGGGGGCCACCATTTTCCACATCCGGACTTCCCTCTTATCACAACTCCACCCAGCAGACCAGACTATCGCGCCGCACGGTTCATCAATAAATGCTTTATTTAGAGGTGACTACAAGAGTATGCCACCCACACGGCAAGCCTGGCAAGATGCTTGTGTCGTATTTGATATGCCAAATACCAGTAACATTTATATTAGGTCATTCCCATGACCTAATATAATGGTTTGAGGCTCTTTATGTTCCTGGAGCAAGCGGATGCCTTTGGGTTCTACTAGCATGAGACAAGACATATGGGGGATATTACTGGTGCCCGCTCTAGCAAATAGATGATGAACGGGAAGATAGATAGTGATTTATGTAAGACTTACTTTTGTATATGCACCAACATATATATTATATAAAGCCCATGTGTGTCGCTATCTAAATATGTATATTATATATATTCCTGTGTTTCTTCATGTATATATAACACATGCAAGAATACCTATGTATCCTACATATACGTATAATGCATGCTAGGATACCTACATGAAAATGTCAAAAGTGATTATTAACTTTGGGTTGCAAAGTAATAGAAAATCATATTTCCCTCTTAACTTGATTTTATATCTTCTCTCCTACCCCCAACAGACAGGTGTGAAAAAGAAGTTAGGAGAGCCAGAAAGACAATATGATAGGACAGGCATTTTCCTTGCACATGGTTTGATTCCAGTACCCATATGGTTCCCTGAGCCACTAAGACAGAATTCCCGAGCTCAGAACTAGGTGTAAGCCTTGATAACAGCAGGGAATAAGAAGGAAGAAGAAAGAAGAAGAGGAAGAAGAGTTAGAGGAAGAGGAGGGAGGAAGAGGAAAAAGAAGAGGAAGGGAGGGAGGGAGGGATGGAGGGGAGGAAGGGAGGGAGGGAGAGAGGGAGGATGGGACTGAGAGAGGGAGGAGGGGAGGGAGGGGAGGGAGGGAGGGAGGGAGGGAGGGAGGGAGGGGGGGAGGGAGGGAGGGAGGGAGGGAGGAAGGAAGGAAGGAAGGAAGGAAGGAAGGAAGGAAGGAAGGAAGGAAGGAAGGAAGGAAGGAAGGAAGGAAGGAAGGAAGGAAGGAAGGAAAGGAAGGAAGGAAGGAAGGAAGGAAGGAAGGAAGGAAGGAAGGAAGGAAGGAAGGAAGGAAGGAAGGAAGGAAGGAAGGAAGGAAACAGAAGGCTAGGTTAAAGGGCAGACACCCTGTACAGCTAATGTTTCCTCAGAGAGGGACACAGCCACAGCCCTGCGACAGACCCACACCCTAGGAAGATGCCTCGTTGTGCTGCCTTTTCCCGCAGAGCTCCCTTGCAGGACCCTGTTCTTTAGGAAAGGTGATCCACTGTGAGCTAGCATCCACTCCCACCTGGCCACCCTCCCACTGTAGACAGCACCCAGGGAGCTCTGGAGTTCATTAAGACTCCCTGGGAGCTCCAGTCTGCAGGGACTGCAGCCACTGTGTTACAGGGAAAGAGCTCTCCAGGGAGACAGAGCCCCCCATCAGGAAATGCAGTGGGAGAGCCCAAGAGCCCCAAGCCTGGAGATGAAAGCAGGACCCTGTGCTCTCACCTGGGCTCTCTGGGCTTACTAACAGAGCCCGGAGAATGTCCCACAGGTTCAGAGCAAAAATGGGATCTAGGATCAGCCCCAGTCCCTGTGGGTGCCTGGCAACAACCAGAAGGCCCAGGAAACAAAGAGATTCTGTCCAGGTGTAGAAAAGCAGAATTTTATGCGCATATTTATTGCCCTCCTGGCAATTTCCAAATGCACTGTCAGTAGGAAACTGTTTCCCAGACACTAAGACTAATCAAAAGCCTGTTCAAAAACGCATTATGCAGGTACCTAACATAACCACATACATTAGTTTCTTATGGTTTTATATTCAATTCAACAAAAATTTATTGAGCACAGGCTCCACGCAAGATACCACGCCAGGTGCTGTGTGAGCCGGCGTCAGATAATACACAATCCCTGCTTTTCCCAGCTGCTCACATTTTTTGGGGTGGAGTTGGGGGAGCTGTCACGTGAAGGACCTCAGTGTGGCATGCTGTAGTAGAGCTACATAGAGCACGATGGGAAATGGGGGAGATTACTTCAGGTTGCTGCATCAGGATAGTTTCAAGCAGATCTGATTTTGTTTCTATTACCACCTCTATTACCCCATTTCATCCTTCTACCAACCCCACCAGACAAGTATGATTATTATTGGTCCCATTTTCCAGAGGGGAATATCAAGATTCACAGAAGCTCAGGAGCTGGTAAGATGGTGCACAGACAGTAAAATTGACTTCACCCCGTCTCTTGAGTTCTATGGCTGATTGCTGTGCTTCTTCCCCAGGACAACTCACATAATAAATCATAAGTTTTTCCCACACTCTGCAAATCCACACCCCATAGCACTTCTACAGAATTGGCCTCTAGAGCGGAATTCCAGCTGCAGGGATTTTGAAGATGCTGTACAGATGAATCTTTTGAGCATGGAGGTTTATATTACTCTACCAGACATCACATGATGGGATTTTACTAAAGGAGGTGGGTGCAACTAGGTACTCTTTGGGTGAAGTTTTGGGAATTCTGTTAACCATTATTAACAGTATTGCACACCATAGATCTCAAATTTTTTAGTTAAAACCAAAAAGTGGTCACTCTGTTTATATGCTAAACAGATGTATAAAGTGTCTGCCATAAAGGCAGGCTGGGGAGATGGGAGGAAATCCGGGGACAATGGTGGAGGGAAGTGGACACCGGTGAAAGGACTGGTGGTAGGACGCTGTGCACCTGAATCTCAATCATGAATAACTGTAACTTTGTAGTTCTCAGTGATTCAAAACGTTTTTAAAGTTCAGTGCAAGGAAGTGAAGGGTTTCTGTCTAAGTGGATGGCTGGCCTTAAGCAGAGGAGGGGAAAGAAGAAAGAGGAGGGATCACCAATGTGTTGGGGGTCTGTCGTTATGGGTACCACCACCCTCAGTTGCTCACCACCCCTTCACTCTCTGCAGACTCAGGCCTGTAACTCTGCTGTGGCCAGGCAGGCCACAGATGGAGCAGCACCCTCATGAGGAAGGGCTCAGGTGTTTGCCCCATGGCTGAAGGAACCAGTCTCCATGCACAGATTAGTTAGGCTGATGTTATTGAGCACCAACTAATTGCCAAGCACTGTGCTGAACACATTGCATACACTGTCTCATTGATTCTTCGTGACAACGCTGAATGTTGTGTATTATTATCTGCATTGTTTCCAAGACAAATGAACTACAGAGAGTGTTTTTCCCAAGGTCACATAGTCAATAAGCCACCGACCTCACATCTGTCTGACATCAGTGCCTCACATCTGTCTTTCTTCTGGGAACTGAGTGCATCTAGAAGATGCCTGAAAGGGCTCACAGAAGAGAATGGTAAGGCTGCTCATGTGTCATGGAATCTGTGGAGAGTGTTCTGAGTAAAGACTGACCCAAGCTATTTAGCCTAGGTTCCCTCAGAAGCAGAGTCTGAGATAAGGATTTAGCTGAGGGTTGTTAGCTTGGAAGGGATCTCAGGAAACACCAAGAGGGAGCAGGGAAACAAGATCAGGATGAGAAGAAAACCTGCTGTGGACAGCTGGGAAAGCTAGACACAGTCCCCTAGGACCATCTGAGTAACCCTGTAGAACACAGGTCACAACCATCCCGCTGAGAAGCAGGAAGGTAGCACCTTATTTTGTTTTTGTTTTGGAGCCACCCCAGGCAGGCTGTGCTCAAGGCTTACTCCTGGCTCTGAGCGCAAGGATCACACCTGGCAGACTTGGGGTCCATATGGTGTGCTGGGGATAGAACCTTGATTGGCTGCATGCAAAACAAGTGTCCTACCTGCTGTACTATCTCTCTCTGGTCCGAAATTGGCACTATTATACTTTCATTGTTTAAGGACTGTTCCCAGAGCACTAGCTCCCCAGCTCTGCCAGCTGGCCCTTCTGCAGAGCTGAACCTTGATCAGAGATAGAAAAAGTGCTTGGAAACCTCTGTACCCGATAGCCTGTCTGTAGCTGAAATCCAGAGCAGGCTCAGGAGAAGTGGGAGATATAGCTGCAATCCCCATGGTCACTCCTGGGAACTAAAACAGGGAGATATTCCAAGAAGATCTGTAGGAACCAAATTTAGGAAGCCAGTAGGACTAGATCCACGGCACCAGGCAGATGCACAAGGGCAGATCAGACCTGAGAGTGAGGGCTAAATCTGACTGCCCATGGTTAGGTCTCTAAAGAAGCAGGTATGAAGAGGTTGGGGACCAGGGCACGTGTAGGAACAGAGACTCAGGTTGTCCCAGAAGCAGACAAAAGGGGTCCTGGGGAAAGGTGCACAGTTGGTGGGTTACAAAATCTCCAGCCCCTGGGTGAAGCCATCCCAAGCAGAAGATGGATATAGTGCCCGTAAATACCCCTCTTGTCTGCTTGTCTGGAAGCAGACCAAGTCTAGCACCCTCCCAAGTGAATCTAGCCCCAGAGAGAACCCCACTGCAATGGTAGTTCTTAACATGTTGGCTCATGGCTTGACCGCCTATCCTTAAAATAAATTAGCCCTGGGAATGGCCCTGCTCCTCACAATGAAGTAAATAAATGACCTGTGCTGCATGGCCCAACTAGACTCTACATCAAAACTCATTCGAGTAACCACCCGGGACACTCCAGCCTCTCTCCCATGCCACAACACCCCAAACTGAACAATGTCCTTTTTTCTATTTAAATTTCTGCAATAAGCAATATGAGGAGGCATCAAGGAAGTGATGGTCAAGACTCCATTAATTCTCATTGGCAATCATAAGTCTCAATCAACCACTGCTTTGCTAAGCCCCTCACCTGTCTGCACGCACATGGGTGTATATATCTGAAACCCACACATGTGCTTAACAATTCAAGGGTATTTGCATAAACAGATGCTATTATTGATATGCACAGGGCCACGGCAAACCTGAGCGCCACACTCATTTTGTGATCTTGAGCAAGTAATGAATAAACTGACTCAGTCTCATCTTACTTTTCCATTAAGTGGGTGTAAGACTCTCACAGAGCATTGAGGGATAACATGACACAGTATCTATAAAGCAATTTGGCACAATGCTAAATGAGTGTTTCTTTGTCAACACTTGACAATTGGGATTATGGTTGAAGGTGATTCTGTTTGTGTATGCGTGTGTGTGTGTTTACACAACTTCAGGATTCCACTGAATTCAGTCTGCTTATGACTTTTGTCTTTTGTCATGATGTGGTTGCCAAAAAAGTTGATCAAGGGGGAAATCTAGTGAATGACCACAAAACCAGGATTTACTATGATGCTATAGTTGCCAGACAGCAGGACAACCTGAGAGAATTCAGAGGTGGCAAAGGAATGACCAAGAGACCAAAGAACTTGGTGCAAAGGACAACATGAATCAGCAAGAGACACAAAATCTACTTTCATGCTTGCTCCCCAGTAGAGCAGAAGATTCAGGTCAGCAAGGCTCATGGGCACGAAAATTTCTTCCTGTGTTTGGGGGTAGACATAGATTGATGCTTTTACTGGGCTGCTGTTAGAAGGTAACAAGCCCCCTCCCCTCTGTCCAAACATACCTAGGAAAAGCTATTTCAGAAAGACATCTGTTCCTCTACCACATAGTGGGGCTCTGGATTGGGCTGTTTATCTCTGGTCTCAGGGCCCCCAATGATTATTCTGATAAACTAGAATGAATCTTACAGCAGACGGAGAGCTAGCAACAGCCCTGCTGATTTATCACCCTTTTCAACCCAGTTGGGTTCCAAGAGAATAAATCTTGCTTGCCTCTGGCTAGGTACCCGCAATCATGCCACGGACCATGACTTTCATATCCCATTAACTCTGAATTACTCAGTCTGGGGCTGAGCTGAGAGGTAATTTAAAATGGCAAAAAGGGGGAAAATGTTCTGATTTAGATCTGATAGAGACTGGATTAAGTCCTTCCATTTTTCAGGGCTTAAATGTGAGCTCTATGGAGGGGAGCACCTGCGGGTTGGATTGGATTCCTGCAAAGGACTGGAGCCACCAATTAAATTAAAAGACTTGAGTCAAGTGCATGTTCCAAAGGTCCGATGGCTCCGCCTCATGCTTAACCACAATGCAAGGGCTAAGTTTCTCCAGGGAATCAGTAGATTACAAATCACCATTGTCCATAGTATAAATTATCACAACCCTTTAGGGTAGCAATGACCTTGGTAGTCCCTCTGACTCAAACATTTCATTATAGAAAAACAGCTGACAGTGTTAAAAAAAAAGTTGTACAAGTACATTCATTGTAACCTTATTTGGAATAATAAAATAGAGACCCCAAAATGATTCAACAATAGCAGAATGTGCAAAAGTGCTATTCTCATAGAATGGTACCCCCATTCCATGAGAACAGCACCCCCTAAAGTGAGTGAGGTGGAAGATCCCTGATAGTCAAGTTTTCCCAAAATGATCATAAAACAAATGCAGAATAGTTTGATATAATGTTTCCTTATTTAAAAACAAAACTATTTGAAGATTAAATTGGTTTATTCTACCACCCTAATTGGTAAGACAGGCCTTTTTACTAGAAATAATTAGAATCTCTACAGTTTGAGCCACATTCTCCCCAAGCCCCCAAATTTCTCATATCTATGACTACCTGATATTTCAGTACATTTGATCAAGGCCTCTTGTCAGAAGCCAGTTTGGGTTACTAGATATTAAGTTTGGGTCAGTGGAGAGAAGGTTTTCTCTGCATGAATCCATCTGAATTTTTTGAATGGACAGAGTGCCATGGTCTCTGGCATTGAATCATCTGCCATGATTACAGGGCAAAGGTCTCAGAATTCCCATGGACCAGCATAGAGGTGTATGTGGAGACAACAGGCATGAGTCTTGTTGATTTTTAAGAGCAAAAGCCCCTCAGCCTGACATTCATGGTCCCTGAAATACTGGCCTTACTTTAGTTAGGCTAAAATTAATCATACTGTAATGACATAAAAGCATTAACATCTCGGGGGTTAATATAATGCAGTTCTATTTGTCCAGACGAAAAGTCTGGTGCTGACCTGGTGACTCTTCCATGCAGTGATGCAGAGATCCAGGCTTGCAAAGCCTGTTGCTCTGCCATCTTGATATTGTGGTCTCCATAGTTGCTGCAACCAGAGGGAGAATTAGGGGAAGCACTCATGTGTTTGACAGTCCAGGATTCCTACCCAACAATTTCTGGCTCAGACTTAAACAAGAACCCCACTTACACTCATGAAAGACTAGAAAACAGAGGCCTCTTAGGTCCCGGGGCAGGGAGGGATAAACTATGTGTGTATCTTCTCCACCTCTCAACAGGCCTTTCTTCTAACTTTAGCTCATGCACACTTCCTCACTCACTGTATCTTACACTCAGACTCCTCTGCTCGACCTACCAGGAAAAGGAGAATGGAGTGCAGCCTTTAGGCAAATATCCTCCACCATCCTGCCTCTGAGCTATGGCTAATGCTATTCATTCCTTCATCTGTGTGTTCAGCAAACAATTACTCTACCTTGTTAGTAATTCAGCACCATACATCCTGAGAGGATAGTAATCACGAATTCAAAGTCTTGGGCTTCATGAAATCTTACAATACACAGCCCCATATCCACCATCTCCTATTTTATAAATCATACTAGACCCTGCCCACCTGCTCTTCCCAAGCTCTCTCTCAAGCCAGAATGTGCCCCCCTATTTATCCCTAACCCCCCACCGCTCCCCCTCTCCTCTGTGTGGGCAGAATTCACTGAGTTAATGCAAGAAACCAAGTGCCTGGCACAAGACAGATGTTTAATGAATGTGAGTTCTTAGCAAGAGTAGCCACTGTATTCAATAGCAGTGTTCCTGCATCTGCTCTTGTCCCACCCATCTGTTCCCTAAGGGATGAATTTCCAGCCCTTCTGCTTCCCTTCTTGGAGAACACAGACCTATTTGAACCTATTTGAACCTGTTGGTGAAAGGCCACCAACAAGTTTAACAGAAGCTAAATCTGCCGTCTAAATTCTTATCATTTGTTTGTTTTTTGGGGGTCTTGAGAGAAAACTGAACTCTTAATATATGGAGAGCTAAGGCTCTAGGAGGAGTTCTGGAGACTCACACCAAGTCTATTTATGCAACTAATCTAGAATGAAGACTGATAGGTAATCTAAGACCTTATGGACTCACTTTCTGCAGATCTCTGCTCAAATATCACTCCCCAGAGATATTCCAGAGAGGCCTTCCCACACCACCATGTAGAAAAAGTCATCATTTTCTATTCTTTTGCCCTACTTAATTATTTCTCAAGCCATTTATCACAATAATAAACAATAAGCCTATTCACAAAAAAAACAGTGCCCCTCTGCTTGGTGGTTATGCTTTTGCTCTCCTACCTGGAAGAGTGACCAGCTCCAAATTCCAGAACTAGGGTTCCTGAAGGTGAGAGACTAGACGGGGCCATTATTCCTTACAACTACCCCAGTACTCAGCCAGAGTCCTGAGGCACGCATGCTTCTTAAAAGTGATTCTTGACTTCCTAAAAGTGATTCTTCAAAAGGAATTTTGAAAAACAGATGGCAAGAAGATCATTAACAAGAAGGCTTTTGCACTTTAACTTTGTAAATCATGTGAAATTTCAGCATTTATGTAGGCACTTATTTCTAAATACAAAATTGAGTTATCATCCACGGCTGGTTAGTTATTATTGGTAATTTAAAAGTACTTATTGAACAATGCCCAGGTCATTTGGAGTCGGCATCTTCTAAAAGTTGGACCCACTAGAGATAAACACCCATGCTGGGCTCCTGGCACCCAAAGAAGGTTCATGGTTTATTTCCTAGGATAGCAGATGAAAGAACAAGTCCTTCCTCTATCCTCAGCATCCCATATGGTTCACCTGAGCCCACCAGGAGTAATTCTTGAGTGCAGAGTCAGTGGTAAGCCCCGAGCACCACCAGGGGTGGTCCAAAACAAACAAAAGATGAATTGACTCCTTTACCTAGTGAATGGTGTGGTGTGTACACTCCAGTTCAATAACGCTCTTAAAGAAGTGGAAGAAGCAGTTCTAACATCAATAAACAAACTGACTCTTGCAACCCTGACATATCACCCTTTGTAATGAGGGGAGGAGTTAGTGACTAGAAAAGGTGACTAGGCAGTGTGCTATTATGGGAAGTAACTGGTGCTCTGGAGAAAATAAAGCTAGCTAAGGAGGTAAGAAACCTGGGGCAACTGGAATTCAAATAGGGGGATAGTTGGATTCAATCACCCTAATTCAAATAGGGTTGATAGATTGGATGCCACTGGATGGGAGACACTTGGGCAAAACCTCAAAATTGTCAAACTCAAGGACACCAGGAAATACAGGTCAGGTAGAGGCAAGTCCCCCAGAGGCCTGGAAAAGGATAGTATTGGGAGAGGGAGGCAGAGCTCAGTAGGCTGGACAGCATGAGTGAAAGGAAAGAGACAGAGGAAGGAAGGCAAGTGATCATGTCAGAAAGGAAACTGAACTCCTGGGGGACCCCATAAGTCTGAATGCTTTTAAAGGAACTGTTCAGCTTGGGACAGTTCAACTCAGCTGTATAGCTTCCAAGGAATCCCTGGTAGGGGGCTGCTTTTTCCTCCGGGACAAGACTCACAGAATAGAAGCCCAAGGCTCCAGCTGCTTTCCTTGAGCGGAGGAATTAGGTCATCAAGTCCATCAGGGCAAAGAAACTGGGCGTGTCAGGGTGACTGGCTGAGCTCCAGCACGGACAAGCAAAAGATGAGACACCGGGACACAGCAGGCTGAGGGAAAGCGCAATTTTATCATCTAATAACCCAGCGTGTTTGTGATTTTCAGGTTCCAATTTTCGTGTGGTCATGGTCAATTACAGGTCACAAATGGTTTCCAAAGTGGGCTGCCGATGGAAGCAGTTGTGCAAATCTATTTTTCACAGGCTTAGCACTCTCCGGTTGCTCTGAACATGCTGCACCTGAGAGAGGGGGGGAACCCCAGGTCAGGGCTAGAAGGGAGAAGCGAAAATGAATCAGCCAGAGGCACCAGCCATTTCCATTCCAGCTTTGCTGTATGTCTGCTGTGTGATCTTGGCCCAGTCACTTGGCCCCTCTTAACCTTTTCCTGAGAGGATGAATAGAGCTAAGCCCAGAGATGTTGTGAGACACCCACAGAAGGAGACAGAAGGACGTTCCTCCTATCAGACCCAACTGTGTCTCTGTTCTGAGCAATTTCATTCCTTCTCACCGCTTCATTGAGATATCATCTCCATACTATAAACTGTACCCATTCTAAGAGTAAGAGTTCATGATTTTTTTGTGTTTAAAGTGTTGTGCAGTCATCATCACAATCCAATTTTCGAGTGTTTCCATCACCACCCCTAAAAGCTCTCTCTAAGCAATACTTGAGATTAGAGTTCCATACATAATAACATTAATGCTGTGGAAAAGCAAAGAAAAAAATAGTGATTAGGTTCAATCACATGAAATTGTCACTTTTAAGGTTAAAAATGTCCAAATATTGGCAATCTCATGTAGTCTAACTTTCTTTAGAAAGAACATTTACAAACAGTACTATAAAATTACAGTTTGCATATTAGCTCATAGATGATATGTGATTACCTATGAATTGCCTACCTTATGAATTATACATTATTATACAGGAAACTATGTATGTGGGACTTTGAGGGTGACTGGAGGAAGGAATCTGACGCTACTCAGTATTCACCTTAGGCACTGTCTCCATAATTAAGTCATTACAGTGCTCACCTTCTTTTGAGCAAGGATTTACAGTTGAGGAAAATAAAGTCTCCAAAGCTTGGGTAACCAATTTGTGCATTGCCAGTTATACCATCTGGATTCAAGAAATGATAACCCAACTGCAATTGGAAGCACCTTGGACCCAGAATATAGAAAGATTAAATCAAGGGTGGAAGAAGATGAGAAAGGAAATGAATAGGGAGACAGAGGTCAGGACTTCGGTTATAGCAGTGTTGCAGGAAAGTGGTACAGCTACACATCCAAAGCACAGAGTCAACACACTGAAAACATGCGACCTAAGTGCAGTCACTGAACTTTGTAAGGTGCCTATCAAGGGGTGGCAAGTTGGGTAGGGAGTTGGAGGGGAGGGTGGAGTGTGGGGGGCACTGGTAGAGGGAAGTTGACCCTGATGGTAGAATTGGTGTTGAAATACTATATTCGAAACTGAACTACCAATAACTGTATAAACAAAGTTCTTTAAGCAAATATAACTAATGAAAATATTAATTGTGGTTTAAATGTTATTAAAATTTTTGTTTTAGAAAAACTTTTATTTATATTATAGAAGTTTAGAAAAACTTTTATTATATATTGATTTATAAATATATATTTATATATTTAGTTTATATTTTATTTAAACTTTGCTTTTATATATAAAATTTTATTATATATTATATAATCTCTTATTATATATTTATTTATAAATATATATTTATATTTTGTTTATAAATATATATTTATATATTTCATTTATATTTTATTTAAACTTTGCTTAGGTTGAGGGAAGGGAAATCCCCTTTAGAGGATAAGATCCAGGAGGCAAGATTCCAAGTTCTTTCAATCCCCCTTTCTGCCCTATGAGATGCTAAGACCCATCTCACCAATGCTTATCTCTGAGCATCTCACACATCTTCAATGAATACTGAATTAAGAACATTAATATGATGTGGATGAAACCTCAGAATTTATCTCTTGTGCGCACACACACACACACACACACACACACACACACACACACACCTGGGACAAGAGTCACTGTGGATATTAAAAGTTTGTTTGCAAGAATGAGTAAGACGGTTGAACCAGCATGGTAGGCCCTCTGTTGGTAGGCCCACCTTCTGAGTGACTGCAATGCTTCCTGCTTGAGGAAAACACAGGAAGACAGCCTCTTTTCCAGCACCAAAGTCGGGCGCTTCTAAGAGATAGTAAGACCAGGCCAGGGAAGGGTAAAACTGGTGCAAAAGTTGTCCCATGGGTTTTCCCAGGCAAAAGAGAGCAGTGTGGACATACGGAAGGGACAACAGGGACATGAGTGGGGGCAGACTTGCTACTCTAGGCCTATGATAGTTGACTGCCTCAAAGAGTAGAAGATGCTAGATGAGCCCTGACCACCTTTGCTGCCCCAGCTCCACCAAAGAGAATAGGTGCCACCAGGCAACCTGAGCAAAACTAAAGACAAAGCGTTTGCTCTAAAGATGAGCATAAAGTGGTGCTGAAAAGAATGGACACTGTGTTAAATGGGCGTGTTGGAGGGGTGTCTGGTCCCCACTTCCACACAGGTGTCAGATACCATTCAGTGAGACTTCTGAATTTATGGCTATTGGTCACTGTCCCTGTTCCTAATGGAATAGTTTGGCCTTTCCCTTGGATGCATGTGTCTAACGGTTAACCACCTGGGGAAGCCCAGTGGGTAGCTAGAGTTGATCAGCACATACAGTTCATCAAATCATTGCATTACTTCCCAATCCTGGCAGAACCTCTAGACTGCCTAAAAGAGATGATTGTCTCTTCCCATAAAGAAGGACTGGGACCAGAGAGATGGGACAGTGATTAAAATATTTGCCTTGCATGCGATGACCCTGATTCAATTCCCAGTACCAAGTATGGTCATCCAAACAAAATCAGAAGTATTCCCTTAGCACAGCCATGAGTCCTGAGAACCACCAGGTATACCAACCCCCCTCCCCCCACACACACACACATCAGAAACTTATGGGCGCCAAGAAACTTAGCAATCCCTCTAAAGTGAACCACCTTTCTGGCAAAAGGTCTAAAAGGATATACACCTGAGGGGAAGAGTGACAATGTTGAGTGGACAGGCTGCATGAGAGAACTTGGTCAAAGGGTGTCTATTTTTCTTATATACTTCTGTATCCTCTTTTTCACAATAATATAGAACACCTTATGGCTTTAAAAATGTTAATATGCTTCCCCCCTCCATCTTGTCGAGCCTGGTGGTCCTGCCCGGGAGCTGCACGCGGGCCAGCAGACAGGGCCTCACGGACAGCTGGGGAGGCTGGCGCTCAGCTCGCACCGGGCCTAGCTGACCATGGAACCCCGAGGAGGACAGATGGGTTTTGGGGGGTGGGCCCGTCGCCTCTGGGGGTCCCGGAAGCAGCCGGATGAGACTCGCCCGGCGCATCACACTAGCCACCATTTTTGCTGTCCGGACGCTGGGAAACTGCCTCACGACTAGATCAACAGAGCAAGACCAGTTCGAGCCCAGGTAGGCGGCCAGGTCCCCTCCGACAATTGGCCCCCCGGCCCGGAGGACCACCCATCACCTACCCTTTTGGACCGCGAGCGGCTCCAAGAGGCGGGAATCACTGGGAAGTCGTCAGATGGAGGCGTGGTCGTCCCTCCCCCTCCATCTTGTTGAGCCTGGTGGTCCAGCCCGGGAGCTGCACGCGGCCAGCAGACAGGGCCTCACGGACGGCTGGGGAGGCTGGCGCTCGGCTCGCGCCGGGCCTAGCTGACCATGGAACCCCGAGGAGAACAGATGGGTTTTGGGAGTGGGTCCGTCGCCTCTGGGGGGTCCCGGAAGCAGCCGGATGGGACTCACCCATCACACTATCCACCATTTTTGCTGTCCGGACGCTGGGAGACTGCCTCACAACCGGATTGGTGGAGCAAGGCCAGTTTGAGCCCAGGTCGCGCGCCGCAGAGTGGCCGCGGGTCCACTAGAATAGTGAAGCAGTGGTGTCTTTTGGTGCACTGCATTCCGCGAAGAGTGGGAGAGTTTTTTTGGGAGGGAGATATAGGGAGGAAGGAAATGGCGTGCAGAGCCCGCCAAGTGGTTGAGGAGGGGGAGAGGGGAGGGAGGTGGGGACATTGGTGATGGGAGATGGTTTTGGGCGGAGGGTGCGTGTTGGAACACTGTAGAACCAAGGCTCTACATGAGCATCTTTCAATTAAAAAAAAAGGTGGAATCTACCACAAACATGTGGGAATCAGTGGTTAGGTAAGACAGAGAAGGGAACAGTGTGCTAATATTTGTCAAAAGTGATAATACCAGCCTAGAACTGAGCATTGAATATAGGAAAAAGATATACATGATAATCTCTAAATGTATGTATTGCAATCCACAATGTGTAAGAGAAGAGAGAAAGAGAGAGAGAGAAGAGATAAAGAACTTGCCATAGAGGCAGGCTAGGGGAGGGGGAGGGAAGTGGGGACATTGGTGGTGGGAAATGGGCACTGGTGGAGGGGATAGGTGCTGGAACACTGTATGATGGAAACCCAAACATGAACATCATTGTAATTGTATATCACATGGTGGTGTAATAAAATATTTTTTAAAAATTTAAAAAAAAAAAAACTAAAAAGGGAAAAAAAATGTTAATATGAAATCTGAAAAAAAGTAATAGCCAGAAGGGTTAGGAAATGGATTATCACAATACAAATACAAATGGAATCACTGTGAAAATGCTGTACCCTGGATTTTATCTATTGCAACCACTCCGAAGAGGACTATTGATAGTTGGAAGACTGTGCATATGGGCGGGGTGGAGGAAGATAGTGAAATATGAGAAATGGCTACAGTATCCTCCCAATTAAAGAGGAAAACTGTGCCAGAACAGTAGTATCACAAGTAGAGAACTTGCCTATGTGCAATTGACCAGGTTTGATCCCCAGCACCTTATACGGTCTCCCAAGTCCAGCCAAGAGTGATCCCTGAGTGCAGAGCCAGAAGTAACCCCAAAGCACCACCACGTGTGCCCCCCCCCAAAAAAAAAAACTGAACTGTCATATCAATAACAAAGTAAAATCTTCTAAAAGGTGTCTTTTTTTTTTTTTTTTTGCTTTTTTTGGGTCAAACCCAGGGGTTTCTCCTGGCTCTGCTCTCAGGAATTACTCCTGGTGGTGCTCGGGGGACCATATGGGATGCCAGGGATCATACCCGGGCCAGCATGGGCCGGCCGTGTGCAAGGCAAACGCCCTACCTGCTGGTCTATCGCTCCGGCCCCAGGTGTCTTTTTTTTAAATAAAATAATTCCGCCACTTATAAAATGGTAGCCACTGTACTGCTGGAAACACCAGTAATCACAGCCACATCCCAGAGCCTCCAGTACATAAACAGATGAAACTACTCGGAATACCAGTCTTCATTCTGGGGCCTCCTCAGAAGGGGGACAGGCCGAGAATCATACCAATTGGACAGATCTCCTGGGTCTCTGGAGCAAGGATCAGTATATATGACTGTGCCATACCTCCAAATTCCACAATTCTGATTGCCTAGTAGAGAGAAGAAAATTGTATGAGAAACACCATTGTGAGATCTAACAATTTTCACAAATTTTCTTTTACTGAACCTTTTTTTTTGTAATTACACTTATTCTTGTAACAATAAATACAAATAAAATACTTTGTGCCTGCTAAGGGGGCAGGCTTGTGGAGAGGGTGAGAAACTGTAAAGGGAAGGTCACCTATAGTGGGCGAATTGGAGCTAGAACACTGAATGCCTAAAACTGTATTATGAAGAAACTTTGTATACCATAGCATTTAAATAAAGTTAGAAAATAATATTAGCCATCATGATTATAAATCAAAATCACGTACATCTAATTATTTGAGGAAACAGGAAGATTCTTAAGTTCCTATCTGCAAATCCTCACTAAGGTCCATTGGCAATGAACTTGTCTAAGTCTTTATTTTCTGTAAAATGTAACTAACAATGCCTGTCTCTATTTGTGAGACTATATGACAACTCCCAGACAAGTGCTCCTACCACCAAAGCACTAAGTAGCAGCCGGTATGTTTCATGGGAAGCGTATCTGGCAGCTGACCTGTTTTAAATCAATATGACTGTTGAAAAGAGTTATTTATTGCACAACTGAAAAGTTTCTTAGCCTTCTTACAATAAGAGTTGAAGATTCCTATGTCTTATTTTGCTCAGTGTCTTGACCCAGCATGGCACCACCCATGGAAAGTATACAATATTCTTTTGTTGACTGCATTTATGATAGAAGCAACCCACCCCACCAACATGTTCATCATTATTCTGACATATGGGGAAATTGAGGCTTTCAGATTGCAGAATAAGAGTTTTACTGATGTCGCCATTATATCAACCAAACTCTGCCTGAATTTCAAGAGAGAAATAGGGCTAGCACAGAAGGGCTTCTGGAGGGAACACAGGAGAAGGAGAAAACGCGAAGGACAGAAAGGAGGAAAAAATCTATGGGAATCCAGGTGATAAGTTCCTATTCTCATTAAGTTGAAGGAAGAGAAAAGTCATTTGGGTAAATAAATGCGTGTGCAATGTGTGTCCAAAAATAATGAACATTATCCGGATTAGGCGGTCTTGTCAATGGGTGGAACATACTGCTAGCATGTGGAAGTCAGAGGTTAGGTAAGACGGAGAAAGAAACAGTGTATTAATTGTTGGAAATAATAATAGTAGCCTAGAGCTGAGCATTAGATCTACATTCAATGCAAAGGAATATACACGATGACCTCTGAATGTATGTGTAGCAAGCCACAATGTGAGAGAGAGTGAGACATGAGCGAGAGAGGTAAAGTGCCTGCCATAGAGGCACACTGGGGGAGGTGTAGGGAATCAAGGAACATTGATGGTGGAACACTGTATAAGTGAAACCAAAGATGAACATCTTTGTAATTGTATATCTCACAGTAGTATAATAAAAAATTAAAAACAAAAAAATGAACATTATGATATTTTTGTTTCTTTATCTGCATGGCAACCACAAAACTTAGAAGCAGATTTATTGTTTGCATAGCAATTAGATCCAGAGTCCAGAAGCACCTCTCTCTCCTCTCAGAGAAGCCACTTGAGTTGTGGTTCTCTCTGTCCCATGGTAATGCCCACCCGCGCCCCTCAACCTGAGGCAGCCTATGGAATTGTTACTTTGCATTGTACTAATGGACCCATTCTTTGATTCCTGATATTCCACCATCCCTGCTCTGGTCATAGGAATAATACTGGCTGCAATTAGGCATTATAATGATAATGATTTCATTAAAGCTTCTTTAATGGGCTCGGACATGTACAAGGAACAGTGTCATACAACACAGTCAAACACTTTTATCACCCTGTGATAATTGGAGTTGTTGAATTACAGTAACAGAACAACCGGAGGTAATTTCCTATTTGGCCAAGGCCATTTGGCTTCCCCGGGCCTCCAATTATCATATTTCTTCTTGGAATCATGTCTCCCTTCTAGAATCTGCTGCAAACTTCAAGCTATTAGTGGACTCTAAGCTTGCAAGGGAGCTGTGAAGTTCTAATTTTCTCATCTGTCAGCTATTTATCTGTGAACCAGCCCTGTTCTTTAGTTCGGGTGTTAAATAGGCATGAACAGCTTAGCGAGCAGAAAGGCAAATAAACATTTGAAAATGATTGGGCCCTGAGAATCTTCCATTTGATAGTGATGGGTCAGAGAAAACCCAAGCAAAACATGGAATCAAACTCAAACCAGAGACGAACCCAAACATAGCCTCTTTGCCTCAGAGTTGTAACAGAAGCAATATACAGCCTCTTCTATGACAAGATTACCACATGGCTCTGATAAAACATGCAATAACATCATCCAAATAAGTTGATATCATAACACTTGATCACTTGACATCCTGTTAATCATCAATTTGCTCGGCGGGAGCCAGTAACATTTCCATTTGACCCTATCATGTGCCAGTGTAGCCCAATGGCATCTGCTTGCTTCAGGAATATGAAGAGCCTCAAACTGTTCAGGATCTTAACGAAGAAGTCTGACCATCTTGAGGTGGACGACCATGTGATCTTTTTGACATCCCATGGGATCCAGATCCCAGGATGGGATAATAACACAAGAGTTGCAATTTATTGGGCATCTAGTAGATGTGTTATGGTGTGGGAATGTTTTCATATCTACTCTATCTATTGGTTCTGGGGATATGGCTTAGTAGCAAAGCTCCTGCCTTGCAAGTATAAAGTCATGAAACAGATCCTAGGCACCACCCCGAAACCCAGTGACAGTGCAGGTTGTGATGCCAGGTGTCACAACATTGCCTGTGGTCTCCATATACAGCAACCAAGTGTGTGCAAGTACTTTTCAAGACAAAAGTATGTCACCCCCTGTGAGCATTACAAATCTTTGAGCACCACAACCAATTAAGTATGACTCTCCATTAGTGGCAACAAAAACATCAAAAGAGGAGTAAAATAAATTAAAAAAATAAATTTTATAAATTAAATAGATCATATTGACCCCACATAGTGGCAGTTTATAATATTTATCAATTCATCCATTCTTCTTTTGGGGGAGGGGCTTTTGCTTTTACACCTCGCTCTGCACACAAGAATTATTCTTGGAGGTGCTTGGGAGACCATACGGGATGGCAAACCCAGGTCAGCCAGGTGAAAGACAAACATCCTACCTACACTAATATCACTCTAGCCCCCATCCATTCTCCTTTAATGCAATTACATGCTTGACATTCTAGTACAACTTTTATTGAAGCAATATTGCATTATAATATTACATGTTTTAAATGTACATACTTATAGATCAATAGCTATAAAGGCTACATTAAATTCACCAGTCAAAGCCCAATTCTATCCTTTAGCATCCAGTTGACCTTTTTACCCATTTTACCCACCCACCTTGCCCCTCGTTCCCTCTAGTCACCACTAATTTAATCTTATAATTTAAAAAAGTTTGTTTTCTTACTTAATTAATTTGGTTTCTATTATAACACAACTGAAATCATACAGTGCTTATCTTTCTCTATTTGACACAAAATATGACACAAACTATATCCTCTAAGTTCATTCACGTGTTTGCAAATGTCAAGGTTCCATCAAATTTTCACAGCTGAATAGAATTACACTGTGTTCATATACCTCACTTATGACTCAGTGCTTGCTTTGAGCCAAGCATCATCATAAACATCACAGGCTTTGATGAATCACGCCCCTCGAGTTGCTGTTATGGACTGAATATCTGAACTTTCTTCCACAAAGTAATATGTGAATGCCTAATCGCCGATATGTAGGTATTAGGAGGCAGGGTATTCAAGAGAGGTGATTAGGCTGTGAGATAGAATGCCGATGCATGGAAATACTACTCTTGCTAAGAAACTTCAGCAAGTTCCATAGCCCCTTAGGTCCTCTGAGGACTCACTGGAAAAACAATGGTCTCTGAAGTAGGATGTGAGTCTCAAGACATACGTCTTCCTATGCCTTGATCTTGGGAGTTTCCAACCTCCAGGACTGACAGAATAGATGTTTATTGTTTAAGTCACCCAGTCAATGATGTTTTTGCTATACTATAGCTGCTCTAATAGAATGATGACATAGAAAGGTCTAAGAGGAGATAGGTACTATATAAATCATCTAAGTTGGCATTTTAGACATCACAATGAGTGAAAAGTAGAAAAGTAAAACTGCCATAAGAAGACAATTAGAGCTGACCTGGTCTGCTCTAGGGAAATGGCAGTCAAATCAACTTAGAGGAAGCGGTCTTTAGATTAAGACTCAGAAGTTATCTAGTAGGGGAGAGGTAGGAAGGACAATACTGCAGATCAGGGGAAGGAAAAGCACAAAAGGCACTATTGCAGAAAGGGCTTTGTTGTAATAAGCAAGGAAAGCGGTGTTTTGGTTCCGGGTCACTGAGCAATGAGTGGGAGCTGATGGGCACAGGATAGAATGAGCCATAGAAGAGGACGATCACGGAGCTGAATGCCATCCCCTGACAACAGTCTTCACGATCACGATCACGATCACGATCTTCCCGTTAATCATCTATTTGCTAGAGCGGGCACCAGTAATATCTCAATATGTCCTGTCACATGCTGTAGAGCCAAGGGGATCGGCTTGGTACAGGAACATAAAGAGCCTCAAACCATTATATTAGGTCATGAGAATGATCTAATATAATTGTTACTGGCATTTGGCATATCAAATACAACACGAGCAGCTTGCTAGGCTTGCCGTGCGGGAGGCATACTCTATAAACACCTCCAAATAAAGCCTTTATTGATGAACTGGCGCGCCCGCTTGCTGCGCAAAGCCGGGCTGTGATGGGTTGGTCGGCTGGGTGGAGTTCTGATGAGAGGGAAGTCCAATGTGGAAAATGGCGGCGCCCATGGAGTGGGGGGGGGGTCGTCTGGCTTGTTGTGAGGTTCTGCCGGGGTGGCGGGCCAAGGCTGGAACCCACCATGCCTCCCGACTGCCTCATGAACGGCTGGGCACAGGGAGAGCAAGGAACCGCTCTGCCCCATGTCTGAGAGTCTCTGGACCAGCATACCTGGGCCAGATTGAGGAAGAAACTGCTCCAGGGTGGGTGTCGATGATCCGGGCTGTGATGGGCTGGTCGGCTGGGTGGAGTTCTGATGAGAGGGAAGTCCAATGTGGAAAATGGCAGCGCCCATGGAGTGGGTGGGGGGTCGTCTGGCTTGTTGTGAGGTTCTGCCGGGGTGGCGGGCCAAGGCTGGAACCCACCATGCCTCCCGACTGCCTCATGAATGGCTGGGCACAGGGAGAGCAAGGAACCGCTCTGCCCCATGTCTGAGAGTCTCTGGACCAGCATACCTGGGCCAGATTGAGGAAGAAACTGCTCCAGGGTGGGTGTCGATGATCCGGGCTGTGATGGGCTGGTCGGCTGGGTGGAGTTCTGATGAGAGGGAAGTCCAATGTGGAAAATGGCGGCGCCCATGGAGTGGGTGGGGGTCGCCTGGCTTGTTGTGAGGTTCTGCCGGGGTGGCGGGCCAAGGCTGGAACCCACCATGCCTCCCGACTGCCTCATGAACGGCTGGGCACAGGGAGAGCAAGGAACCGCTCTGCCCCATGTCTGAGAGTCTCTGGACCAGCATACCTGGGCCAGATTGAGGAAGAAACTGCTCCAGGGTGGGTGTCGATGATCCGGGCTGTGATGGGCTGGTCGGCTGGGTGGAGTTCTGATGAGAGGGAAGTCCAATGTGGAAAATGGCGGCGCCCATGGAGTGGGTGGGGGGTCTGGCTTGTTGTGAGGTTCTGCCGGGTGGCGGGCCAAGGCTGGAACCCACCATGCCTCCCGACTGCCTCATGAACGGCTGGGCACAGGGAGAGCAAGGAACCGCTCTGCCCCATGTCTGAGAGTCTCTGGACCAGCATACCTGGCCAGATTGAGGAAGAAACTGCTCCAGGGTGGGTGTCGATGATCCGGGCTGTGATGGGCTGGTCGGCTGGGTGGAGTTCTGATGAGAGGGAAGTCCAATGTGGAAAATGGCAGCGCCCATGGAGTGGGTGGGGGGTCTGTTGGAGGACATGTTTAGCTAATCTGGGAGTTTTGTTGTTTTGCTCACTCCCAGCTTAATCTTATTTAAGGCAATGTTCATTCTAATGAGATCTCTCTTCTATGTAAACACTTCTAGAGGGTGTGGCAGTTACAGAAGTCACCTTGATTGAATAACTTCTGACTTATACATCTACTAAGACTTCTATGTTTTCTAGATTGGGCACAGCTCCTCTTTATACCCACTGCACCCAACGTGGGACAGTTAGAATTTACCAGGAGACTACCACCCTGGCTACGCTGAGACTAAAGGAAGACTATAGGAAGGATCATACTAGTTTGCTCTAAGCAGGCGAGTATGACCCTTTCAGTACATGAGAACAAGATACTCAGAATCACCCTGGTGCAGATAATAAGGACCTTGTGGGTACCATCTAGATTACATGAAGCTCATGAAGTTAAGATGTATTACTTTATATCAGCCCCTCTCTCTCCAGTGTTTTACATAAGAGATAATCTCGGGATTATTCCTTGGTGTAACCTTTGTTTATACCTACAATAGGGTGTGGCACTACACTCTGTTTAGGGTTCTTTGTTGGCATGACAACCTCCCGATTGGGTTACTTTGGTGTATATAAGGGGCTGATATAAAGGCCCCTTCACCTTTTACCTTTGCCTTTTGGTTCCTCAGCCTTCAGCTTTTGGTTCCCAGCGGCTTTTGGCTTTTGGCTTTGGTCTTTTGCTCTTTGACCTTTTGCTCCATCTTCTAGTGCTGTGGAAGAGCTTTTGTACTATTAAAAGCCATTTTTGGAACTGCACCGGACTCGTGAGTTTTCATCTGTCTCTCCCGGCGCCCTCGGGAGGTAGAAGACAACCTCTGTCCTGACACTGTCGGGACCCCGGCTAGTTCCCCGACATTTGGCGCCCCTGGGTGGGCTCGGACGGACATCGTCTGGCCTAATCATCATCGGACAGAGATCATCTGCGCCCAAACCGTGAGTGAAATGATGGATTTCTCGTGGTATAGATATGTTGTACCTTCTATTGGGTCAGAATCATACATAGCCCAGTCAATGAAGTTCCTTTCTGAGAACTACTCAATCTTTTCACAAATCATCTGGGTCCTTGCTATTTTTAAACTGTACCTTTGTGTAAGGACAATGTTTAATAGAGAGAGGGAAGAAAGTAATAGTTTGAATGCAATCTTTAGGGACGAGGTTTACTCAGCGATTAAAGAAATAAGTGAGAATCATAAAACTACAGGTAAACTGGTCTTAAAGCTTGAGGACAGAATTATTAAACAGAGTTTAAAATTTGAAAAGAAATTAGAAGAACAGGAAAGTAAAATTATTAAACAGATTTTAAAATTTGAGGAAAAATTAGAAGGACAGGATTTAAAATTCAAAGAAAAATTAGAAGAACAGGATTTAAAATTCAAAGAAAAATTAGAAGAACAGGAAAATAAAATTATTAAACAGGATTTAAAATTTGAAATAAAGTTTGAAGAGCAGAAGAAGGATATCGATAAAATCAGCATTATCTTAGAGGAAGAAATTGACAGACAGAGAGATAGAATAGATGGACAGAAAGAGGAGGTTTGGAAGTTACACATAAGATTGAAAGAACAAAAGGAAGAAACATATAGGAAACTTGAAAAACTTAAACCAAGAAATGGATGTGTTACGCAGGGAGATTTCTGATTTCATAACTTATCAATCAGGACCTAGCGCATACCCAATACTGAGGCGTGAACCAACTAAAAGCCGTTCACAAACACGCCCCCAAAACTGTAGACTTGAAAAGGTGTATACATTCCCAGCAAAAAAATCTAAAAAGAATTCTAATGTGGCTGATAACTTAGAGGAGGAACAGGAAAACCCAGAGGAGGCAAATTCCCAAGCTGAAAATCTCCCCAGAGTTAATACCCTCAATGGGGTAGATGTTCCTCTGCCAGATACTACAAGCTCTGATGAGGAAGAACGGGAGGAACAGATTAGCTCGAGTCAAAGAGCAAAGCGCAGCAATCTTTCTCATGACCAATCTAAAGATAAAGTAAAACCGATTCATGAAGACTTAAAAATTGAGGCAATAACCCCGCTTAGGAAGGCCTACGACAGGTTTGGAATATCAAGTCCTTATACTTTAAAATATTTAGCTGATTGGAGCGAAAGTAGTCAGTGGGTATTGGGAGACTTTGAAACGGTAGCCGATACTTGTCTAAACAAATCACAGTACATGCAATGGCATATGTGGTATGCAGATGGGGTTAACCAGAATATTGACACTTTAAGAGAAAAGGAATCAGGCCATACTATAACTTTTTGCCATGCTAAAAGGTGAAGGTGAATGGAAAAACAAAGCAAAACAAGCGACATTACCTGAACCTATTTTAAAATTCGCTCGGGAGACAGCATTAAAGGCGTGGGAAAGAGTAGGTTACGACCCAGAATTTCTAGGTAGCTATACAAAAAAATTTACCAGGGTCGTGATGAACCATACTTTGATTTTGTTGGGGAGATTATGTGAAACAATCCAAAGACAGGTTCAAGACCCAACCACTCAAGAAATCCTAAAACGAAACTTAGCATATGAGAATGCTAATCAAAAATGTCGAGCATTACTATATGGTATTAAGGAAAGAGGCTGACCTCATGGGGTATCTAAAGGCCTGTAGAAATGTCGGTTTAACTACTCCCATAAAACACAGGATGATATAGAGGCTTATCCCATACAGCAGGAGGATCAGGAGGGGGGATGAAATGTCAGACAGCTCTAGGGGGAGAAACAATAAACTTCAAAGAATAAACAAACAAACAAAGAGAAACTATTCTAATAATCGCAGCTCCACCCCTCGGATGGCCCTACCTGGACCATGCCCAAGGTGCAGGAAGGGAAAACATTGGGCCAGAGACTGTCGGTCTCGGAGACGAAGTCAGCCTCAGGCTTCATCTGGACAGATAACCTGCTTTAACTGTGGAGGGAAGGGGCACAACCGTAGAGATTGCCCATCTCCCTAAAACTATCAATATAGGGCAACATCCTAATAATCCCTTTATGGGAAATATTACATGGACCCCTCCCAGGTTCCACAAGTTCCGTAGGCTCAAATGACACCTATGCCTCCCTCGAATGCGGGAAACTGGGTGGGGGGCCAGCCCCAGGCCCAGCTGAATCCAGGGGCACCCTCATTCATCCCACCTGCCCAGTATCCTCCGAATCAGAACCCACAGAATTGCAATCAATAAATACTCTCCAGCCTACCACATCAGGCAGTGGCAGTCTCGACATTCTTTGCCCTAAGACTGTCACAATATACCCAAGTCAAGACCCCTACATGCTAAAAACAGGGATAAAAGGACCTGCTCCCCCAGGTAGTATGGGTTTAATTCAGGGAGCGATTGGCTGAAATTTAAGGGAATTATGGTGCATTTCGGACTTCTGGATCCTGAATCTCATGGAGAAATAATACTGTCAATATCTGTGCCAACTAAATGGACTTTTAAAAAGGGGAACCACTTGCTAAACTATTATTATTTTTTGAGGATCCGTGATAGTCAGTCCGAACACCCTACAGCTGGTGGCTTAAACAGTACCAACCATTCTGCCAACTTCATTGTTGGTTATGCAGCCACACAGAGCCAAGCCCACCAGCCACCTGCTAACTATCTAGTTGGGTACACTGCCAGAATTTCTCAGGCCAAGCGGCCGGTTATACCATCGAAATTTATAAAAGGAAATTCAAAGGCATGTTGGATACAGGGGCAGACATATCCATAATTTCCACCAAGTATTGGCCCTCTAAGTGGGCCCTAAAGAAAGTGTCCCATAGCCTGAGCGGGGTAGGCAATATCTCCTCCTCTCTTCTCCGACAGAGTGCGGAGGTGGCTGCCGTGGTATTGGCCCTGAAGGGAATGTAGCCATGGTCCAGCCTTATATAGCCCCTATGCCTTTAACTTTGTGGGGTCGAGACATGTTGGAGCAGTGGGGGGGCAGTAATCCACATACCTCGTCCACTTCCCTGTCGAGCACCAATTCCAGCTCTCCATAATAAGCCTAACACCGGAGTAACCCTTTTTTAATTGGGGGCCGCTGTGGTTAGCGCCCACCACCTATCCGTATTCAGTGGAAATCTAACAAACCTATATGGACACCACAGTGGCCCCTCAATACCAAAAAATTAGAGGCGCTAACAAATCTAGTGGAAGAACAGCTGAAATTAGGACATATTGAGGAAACGCTTTTCAGAATGGAATTCTCCTGTTTTTGTAATACAGAAAAAATCAGGCAAATGGCGTTTGCTGATTGACTTAAGGGAATGTAAATTCTACTATGGTCCCCATGGGAGCCCTACAACCTGGGCTCCCTCTCCAGCAGCTATTCCTAAGGATTGGCCGCTAATTATCATAGATTTAAAAAGACTGTTTTTACAGCATACCTATCCACCCAGATGATCGGAAAAGGTTTGCATTTTCAGTCCCTTCCATTAATTATAAAGGTCCTTTACGTAGGTTTCAGTGGACAGTATTGCCCCAAGGGATGACTAATTCACCACGATGTGTCAACACTTTGTTGATGAGGTTTATGCACCCATTCGTGCTAAATTTCTGGTGCATACATCATCCACTACATGGATGATATCCTTGCTAGCTTGTGATAATTCCAGAGATCTCCAGAATTTATATAATGATGTAATGACAGTTTTACCAGAGGCTGGCTTACAAGTAGCTCCGAAAAAATTCAGATGCAGCCTCCATATGAATATTTGGGCTATGCTCTTGACCGCCTTACAGTGCGCCCTCAAAAAATTTCCATTAGTCAGAAAGGGCTCAAAACCTTGAATGATTTTCAAAAACTGCTGGGGATATCAACTCGGTGCGCCCCTCCCTTGGTATTCCTAACTGTGAGCTCAGTAACCTGTTCCACACCCTTGAAGGTGATCCTGCTTTTAAATAGCCCAAGGCAGCTAACTCCTAAAGCTCAGAAGGAATTAGATTTTTTCATGAATCGGCTTCAAAAATCTTACCTCTCCAGATTTAATCCCGGAGAAAAGGTATGGTTCTTGGTCTTCAACACTCCTGAGTCTCCAACTGCTGCTATAGCCCAATTATCTGGACCGTTAGAATGGGTTTACTTACATAACAAGCAGAATCGTACTGCTACACCTTACCTTGAGATGATAGCTAACCTTATAATTAAGGGAAGATCAAGAACCCAAGTATTACTTGGACATGATCCCCATGTAATTGTACTACCCGACCCTAAAAAAGAAATTGAAGCTGTTTTACCACTAAGTGAAATCCTTCAAAGAGCTTTAGCAGATTTTTCAGGAGAAATATCTTATCATTATCCAGCTGGAAAAACCTGGGGAATTTCTGAAAAGGACACCTTTTGTAATTTCCACCATTGTCCGCCTCCTCTCCCATTCCTGATGCTCCAGTGTATTATATTGATGGCTCCTCATCAGAAGGGGTGGAATTACAGGTCCTTCGTTGACCACTACTGTGCATACAAATTATAAATCTGCCCAACAAGTGGAACTCGCCACCCTGATACATTTACTATCCCATATATCTGGCCCATGTAATGTGGTGAGTGATTCTGCATATGTAGTTGGTTTATTTCCTGGAATTGTCACTGCTTCTTTAAATGCCCATAATCCTATAATTCAGGAGCTGCTCCATAAACTACAAGATCTCCTTCAAATAGAACATTCCCTATATACATCTCCCACATCCGCTCTCACAGCCGACTCCCTGGGCCAATGGTTCGAGGAAACGAAGCGGCAGATCTCTTGGCAGCACCAGTATTTAAATCAGCTGAGGAAGAGCACCAGACTCTACATACAAATGCCCGCCGCCTTCATGTACACCATGGCATCCCATGGAGACAAGCTAGACAAATTGTCCCAACTTAGTCCTGTCTGTGCTCCTTTACATTGTACATCTCATGTAGCAGGAGCAAATCCTCGAGGTTTACAGACAAAACCAATTGTGGCAGATGGATATAACTCATACTAACTTATTTCCCAACAAACCTTTCCTTCATGTGGTCATCGATACATATTCCCGGTTCATATGGGCTGTTCCTATGACGTCTGGAAAGAGCTAAATCTGTTTGTTCATTTTTACTCCAGTGCTTCTCCGTCATGGGTATTCCCCATACCATAAAAACAGATAATGGTCCTGCTTACACCAGCAAAACCTTCAAATCCTTTTGCGAGGAATGGCAGATCAAACATATTACAGGAATTCCATATAATCCACAAGGACAAGGGAATAGCTTGAACGTGCCCACAGAACGCTTAAAACTCAGCTATTAAAGCAACGAAAAACAAGTATGCCTCCAATGGATTCTTTATCTTTAACATTATTCACCTTAAACTTCTTAAATATACCTCAAGGAGATCCCTATACCGCTGCTGAACGTCACTTTCAAGAAGATACGCAAACTCAAAAAACAGTCAATTCACCTATATGGGTGAAAATTGATGATAAATGGATTGCAGGTCACCTCCTCATTCGGGAAGAGGCTATGCTTTCATTTCTACAGACGATAACCCTGCCAAGAAACTCTGGGTTCCTCTGCGACTTGTTAAGACTAGAATTCTCCAAAGAATCAGAAAACAACTAATTCTTTCAATATAAAGTCTTAAATTTTAAATTGCAAATTGCTGTTTAAACTTCCTGGATTGGTTCATTTTAATAATGATCTTGTTTTGCAGTCTGTGATCATGGTTCATGTCTAATATCTTGCCTTACAGCCTAAATATTTTCTTTCTTAAAAAAAAAAGGGTGGAAAAATGGGTGGGACTCTGAGCACAGTGCTCATTACAAAAATGTTTGCTAAATCAATGAAAATTGTTTTTCTAATGATTCTGTTCACAGGATGATATTCGAATCCAGTAAACCTGTGCTACAGTGCTCAATACTCCGAGACTCCCTAAAACAGTGCTTGCTAAAAATTTAATAATTTGCAAAACTAATTTTCCCAATGCTCTATTCACAGGAAAGACACTTTCTCACCATCATTTGCCGGCTTTCTATTCATGAAGCGCTTGACTCGCTACCATTTATCACCCTAAATGGGTCACATATACAGCTCTAAGATATTGATCGATCAAATATATGTGTGT
>JAJIBD010002708.1:0-32759 GCA_021461705.1 Cryptotis parvus
TTTGGAATCCAAAGACTCATCAAGAAGATTATACATCATGACCAAGTAGGATTCATTCCGGGAATGCAAGGATTGTTCAACATTCACAAGTCAATCAACATATATATCAATAAAAGAAAAAATAAAAACCATATGATCCTATCAATAGTCCCAGAGAAAGCATTTGACAAGATCCAGCACCCGTTCATGATTAAAACCCTCTCAGAAAATGGGAATTGAAGGGATTTTCCTCAAGATAGTTACAGCCATCTACCAAAAGCCCACAGTGAGCATCATTCTAAATGGGGGAAAAGTTGAAAGCCTTCCCCCTGAGATCAGGGACAAGACAAGGTTGCCCACTCTCACCTCTTTTATTCAATATAGTACTGGAAGTACTTGCCATAGCAATCAGAGAAGAAAAGGACATCAAGGGCATCCAGATAGGCAAGGAAGAAGTCAAGTTATCATTATTCACAGATGACATGATATTATACCTAGAGAACCCTAAACTCTCTACCAAAAACTCCTAGAAACAATAGATGCATATAGTAGAGTGGCAGGATACAAAATCAACACCCAAAAGTCAGTGGCTTTCCTATATACAAATAACGAAAAGAGAAGAAAGGGATATTAAGGAAACTATTCCATTCACAATTGTGCCACAGAAAATCAAATACCTAGGAATCAACTTACCCAAGTGTGTAAAGGACCTGTACAAAGAAAACTACAAGACACTGCTCCAAGAGATAAATGAGGACACAAGGAAATGGAAACATATTCTCTGCTCATGGATGGGGAGAATCAACATTGTCAAAATGGTAATACTCCCTAGAGCTCTGTACAGATTCATTGCAGTCCCTATAAGGATACCCATGACATTCTTCAAAGAAATTGACCAAACACTCCTGAAATTTGTATGGAACAATAAACCCCCCAAGGATAGCTAAAGCAATCCTTGGGAAAAAGAAGATGGGAGGCATCACCTTTCCCAACTTCAAACTGTACTACAAGGCAGTAGTAATTAAAACAGCGTGGTATTGGAATAAAAACAGACCTGTGGACCTATGGAATAGAATTGAGTATCCTGACACCCAACCTCAAACACATGATCATTTAATCTTTGATAAAGGTGCAATGAGTCTAAAATGGAGTAAGGAAAGCCTCTTCAACAAGTGGTGTTGGGAAAACTGGGCAGCGACATGTAAAAAAATGAATTTGGACCTGTGTCTAACACCATGCACAAAAATCAGATCAAAATGGATTAAAGATCTCAATATCAGACTTGAATCCATAAAAGTACATTGAAGAAAATATAGGAAAAACCCTCCACGACATTGAAGCTAAAGGCATCTTCAAAGGTGAAACATCACTAACAAAGCAACTAGAAGAAAAGATAAACATATGGGACTACTTGAAACTAAAAAGCTTCTGCACCTCAAAAGAAACAGTGACGAAGATACAAAGACAGTTCACAGAATGGGAAAGAATATTCACCCAATACCCATCTGATAAGGGGTTAATATCCAGGATATATCAGGCACTGGTACAGCTATATAAGACGAAAAACAGCCAACCCCATTAAAAAATGGGGGAGAAGAGATGAACAGAAACTTTGACAAGGAAGAAATTCTGAATGGCCAAAAAGGCATATGAAAAAATGTTCATCATCACTAATCATCAGAGAGATGCAAATCAAAACAACAATGAGATACCACTTTACACCACAGAGGCTGGCACATATGCAAAAGAGCAAGAACAACAAGTGCTGGCTTGGATGTGGGGAAAAGGGGACACTCATCCAGTGTTGGTGGGAATGCCGGCTGGTACAGCCTTTCTGGGAAAACAATATGGACATTCCTCCAAAGACTAGAAATTGAACTCCCATTTGACCCAGCCATACCACTCCTGGGAACCTACTCTGGGAAACCAAAAATACACAGCAGAAACACCATCCCTACTTTTATGTTCATAGCAGCATTATTCACAATAGCCAGAATCTGGAAGCAACCAGAGTGCCCGAAAATCGATGACTGGATAAAGAAGCTTTTGGTACATCTACACAATGGAACACTATGCAGCTGTTAGGAAAAATGAAGTTATAAAATTTGCCTATAAATGGATGGACATGGAGAAGATTATGTTGAGCGAAATTAGCCAGAAGGAGAGAGACAGATATAGAATGACTGCATTTATTTGCATAACATAAATATATATGTACATATTATGATACCAATATCCAAGGTCAAGTGAAACATATATCAGGAGGTCTTGTCCAAGGTGGAAATTATCACAAACGTGTGGGGGTCAGGGGCTAGGTAAGACAGAAAGTGGAACAGTGTGCTAACAATTGTCAGAGGGTACTAATGCCAACCTAGAACTGAGCATTAAATAGAGGCAAAAAGATACACATGACAACCCTTTTTGTATGCTCTGTAATCCATAGTCTGGAAGGGGAGGAAAAGAGAAAGAGAGAGAAAGGGAAAGAAATAAAGAACCTGCCATGGAGGAGGGCTGGTGGGGAGGGGAGGGAACCGGGGACGTTGGTGGTGGGAGATGGGCACTGGTGGAGGGACGGGTGCTGGAACACTGTATGACCAATACCCAAATGTGAACTTTTTAATTGTATACCTTTGTAATTGTAAAAATTAAAAATAAAAAAAAGAGTTTGTCTGTTTGTTTTTAGGAGGGGGCATACCTGGCAGTGCTCAGGGGTTATTCCTGACTCTACACTCAGGGACTACTCCAGGGGCCATAGGAAAACCCCGGACCCAACTAGGCAATGCCCTACTTACCATACTATGTCTCCAGACCTGAGTTAGGTAATTCTTAGTAAATATTCTTTTGTAAATGTACCTTATATATGCGGACCAACCAATCCAGTTCCTCAGATTCCCAAGACCAATTTCATACAAAGTTTACTTTCCCTTGCCCTAAATTACACCAGGGCCAGGTTCCAGACAACTAGAGACTTTTAATATTTCAGACCATTCAAATTTTACTCAAACTATTCAATCCTAAATTTTTTCCAAGCTCCTTTTTTTTTTTACACTGCCTTGCCTCCTATTCTTTCTTTCTCAAAAGACATAATAAAGGCTTTGATCTATGTCCTTCTCTTTTGTAACTTCTGTACCTAGACGATCCTGGTATTTCCCCATGTGGCTCTGTGTGACTTCTACTCCCTTCTCTTGGGAAAAGTAAATAGAATACTTCTTTCAAAGGCAGTTGTTATCTTATCATACCGGGTTTAAACAAATCCCAAGCACAAACCAAGACAAGTATTGTTTCTTTTTTCCTTTTTCTGGCCAGTAGAGGGGCATGCCTATGGAAGGTCATTCATGGTGGTGCCCAGAGCTCACTCTTAGCTCTGTGCCCAGGGTTCACTCCTGATATAGCATGGGGTGGGGTGAGGTAGGGGTAGGGCTCCATGCATCAGACTCAGGTTCAATTCCTGGCACCTCCAGGAGTGATCCCTGAGCACAGAGTCTGAAGCAGCCCCTGACCACTGCTAAGTATCACTTGTCTTCCCGTTGATCATTGATTTGCTCGACGGGCACCAGTAACATCTCCATACATCCTGTCACATGCTAGTAGAGCCCAAGGGCATCTGCTCGCTCCAGGAACATAAAGAGCCTCAAACCATTCCATCAGGTCATGGGAATGAGGTCTATAATTGTTACTGGTATTTGGCATATGAACCGCGCAGCCGTGTGGTTCATCTATAAATGCTTATATTTAGAGGTGACTACAAGGGTATGCCACCTCCAAGGCAAGCCTGGCAAGCTGCCCGTGTTGTATTTGATATGCCAAATACCAGTAACAATTATATTAGTTCATTCCCATGGCCTAATTGAGGCTCTTTATGTTCCTGGAGCGAGCAGATGCTCTTGGGCTCTACTAGCATGAGACAGGACATATGGAAATATTACTGGTGTCCGCTCGAGCAAATCAGGTGATCAATTGGAAGATAGTGATAGTGATAGTGACAGATTTGACATATCAAATATGACACGGGCAGCTTGCCAGGCTCTGCTGTGAGGGTGGGATACTCTTGTAGTCACCACTAATCTTGAGCATTTATTGATGAACCTCGCAGCCGCTTTGGAGCTCTGACAAGAGGGAATCCGGATGTGAAAAATGGCGGCCCTCATGGTGTGGGGGTTCCTCTGGCTTCTTGCGAGGCTCTGCTGGGGCAGCGGGCCAGGCTGGAACCCGCCATCCCTCCCGGATGCTGGGCACAGGGGAGAGCCGGTAGCAGTTCTTCCACATGTATGAGTCTCTGGATCAGCATACCTGGGCTGGGCTTGAACAAGACTGCTGCAGGGTGGGTCTCAAGGAGCCGGGCTGTGATCATTCAACAGGACTTCAATCATATAGTGTTCCAACACCCATCCCTCCACCTGTGCACATTTCCCAATACCAATATAAATGTCTACAGTTTCTCTCTCCCAAAACATGCCTCTATGGCAGGCCTCTCTCTCTCTCTTTCTCTCTCTCTCTCTTTCTCTTCTCTCTCTCCCTATCTCTACTTTCTCTCTCTCTTGCTCGCTCGCTTACTTTCTCCCTCTCTCTGCATTGTGGTTTGCAATGCAATCTCTCTGCGTTTGGTTTTCAATACTGAAGGAATATTATGTCTATTATGTCAGTTATAGTCTAGCATTACCATTTATGACTATTATTGGCAAACTGGTTCCTTTTCTATCTTACCTACCCTCTGTCCCCCACATTCTTGTGATAGATTCCAAATGACAAGTCCTTCTGGCCTCTGTTTTGCCTGGCCTTTAATATTAATCTCATCTATTTTTTTAATATCCCATAAACGAATGCAGTCATTCTACATCTGTCCTTTTCTTTCTAATTTTACTTAGCATAATACTTTGCATGCCCATGCATTTGTAGGCAAATTTCATAATTTAATTTTTTCCTAACATTGCATAGTTGTGCCATAGTTTCTTTATCCAGACGTCTATTTTTGGGCACTCAGGTTGTTTCCAGATTATGACTACAGTGAATAGTGTTGCAATGAACATAAAATTGCAAATGGCGTTTCTGCTGGATAAAACATTTGCATTTCAGCCATACCCATCAGTGCTCAGGGCTCACTGTTGGCTCTGTGCTCAGGGATCAACTCCTGGCAGGGCTCAAAGAACCCATCTAGGCTGCCACGGGTTGAACCTAGGTTAGGTGTGAGCAAGGCAAACTCCCAACTACTGTATTATCTCTGTGACCTCTGAGAACTTAAATTTTAAGAACAACGATAATAGCATCAAATAAAGCCAATGCTTACAACCTGTAGGTTGGTAGGAGTAGTAAACAAATACGAGTGTTCTTAGTCTCTAATGCATTGGATTCAATTGTGGAAGATGGGCAGACTGGAGCTATGCTTTAGTTTTCTTTTTTGGTTTTGGGGCCATTCCTAGTGGAGGGTCAGCTTGGTGCTCAGGAAGCACACTGGCTGTGCTCACAGGTTTTGTGGTGCCTGGGATAGAAACAAGCTCTGTGGCATGCAAAGCATATGCTCCAACCATTACACTGTCTCTTCAGTACAGTTCATCAAACATTTATTTTTGGTGTTTGACTTTTTTTGGACCACACCCAGCGGTGCTAAGAGGTTAGTCCTGGCTCTGCACTCAGGAATCACATCTGATAGTGCTCAGGGAACCATATGGGATATCAAAGATCAAACCTGAGAAGACTTTAATGCAAGCACTCTACCCGCTGTGCTATCACTCTGGTCCTAGCTTGTCAAATTTTAGTGTTACATAAGTTTGTTTTGTTTTTTGGTCACATCTGGTGATGATCAGGGGTTCCTCCTGACTTGGCACTCAGGAATTACTCCTGGCAGTGCTCGGGAAACATAGAGGACGCTGGGGGTTGAAATCAGGTCAGCTACATGCAAAGCAAGTGCCTTACCCATTGTACTCTTTTTCTGCCCCCATTTGTATGTTTTGTAAGATGACACAAGGCTAGCCAATAAAGGATCTGGGATATGTCTCAGTGGTAAAATGAAGGACCTGGGTTTGATCCTTTGCATTGCAAAAAACGAAATCAAAATGGAAAATTCATAGCACATTAACATGTATATTGAGTAGCAATGTGATGTGAGGCAAAGCAAAATGTTTTAGATTGGGTAAAGAGATCAAAGTTTAAATGCAGTACATATCACTGGATTTAAGTGATATGTACTGTTACAGCGGGTAGTGTTGGCCATGTGCAAGGCAAGCGCCCTACCCGCTGGACTATTGCTCCGCCCCTAGGAGTGAGTTTTTTTTTTGGTTAGTTTCTCTGCTATCATTGTAGAACACATTATACTACATGAACTTCTATAAAAGCTGGTTTTTTCGCCAAGCTAAGGCTTCTTGGTAGACAGAATCGTGCTTTATTTACCTTTGTATGTTTGTCTTACCCTGCTTCAGAGAAGTTTTCATTTACAAGCAATTCTTATCAGCAAACTGACTATTCCACCTTATTCCCAGTGGCATTTTCTTTTTCATTTTTAATTTTTATTATACCACTGTGAGATGTACAGTTACAAAAGTGTTCATATTTGGGTTTCAATTATAGTGTTCCAGCACCCATTCCTCCACCAGTGCCAATTTCCTTCCACCAATGTCCCATGATTTCCCTCCTCCCCCAGCCTGTGTCTATGGCAGGCAATTTTCATTCTCTCTCTCTCTCTCCTCTCTCTCTCCCTTCTTTTACACTGTGGCTTGCAGTACATAGTTAGAGTTTATCATGTATATCCTTTTGCCTACTTTCATGCTCAGTTCTACGTTGGTATTATCATTTACAATAATTACTAGTACAATGCCACTGGGCATTTTCAATCTCCACTCAGTAAATTAAGGCTGAAAACTTGAGAGTTGTACTAGCATGGTATCCTGGATGATTCCTTAATTGTCCATTTTACAAACACCCGTTGCGCCCAAGAGGAGCGGAGTCTATGAATGGACACCCAAACTTCAAGGAGAGGGGTCGATGAACGGACACCCAAACTTGTCCAGGTGACAAGCCCTGGCTTTTCCTTTGAGGTCTCAGCCAATGCTCGTGGCATTTTCCTTCATCACACTCTGGTTTGTGAAAACTTTGGTACATTTGCATAGGATTCAAGTTTATCATGTAACGGTCTAGGCAGAACTACACGTCTCGGTTTCCCCATTCCCTCCCCAACAGGAAGAAAGCCTTGAGCAGAATGCCTGGAACCACACGCGGACCCCAGAATCTAAATTGGGCGAAGCTGACCAATTGCGCAGCCCGGCGAGCAGCGGCTCTGTGGGGCTGGGGGATTGGCAGTTAAGGACCTCACGTGACCTCGGGGGCTTGCTGAGCCGACCCCGCCCCCTTCACCCTCCGCCGGGGGCGGCATGCGCAGGCTGCGTTAGTGATGGAGGAGAGAAGATGGCGGAAGCGGAGTGAGTGACTTGCTGGTGACTGATGTCGTAACCGGGGGCGAGTAGGGGCAGCGACACGTCCCCCAAGGGCAGATCTCAGGGCTCTTTTGCGGCAGCGCGGGGAAAGTGTGACCCTAGAGCTTCTTCCTGGCGGAGGAGGCCGCTTGGCCGGTGTCGGGGGAGGGGGCGGAGGCGAAGTGCGAAAGGTCCAGTTACTTCCCGGCGGGAGCACCCCGTGCGCTCTGCACACCCGGATCAGCTGGGCCCCGCACCGGCTGCCCCTGGTCTTCCACGCAGATGAGTCTCGGTGGGCCCCGCAGACGTTGTCAACCCTGCAAGTGGGCCCCGCGGGCAGGGTTGTCACGGCCGAGCTGGGTCGGGCAGGCGGCGGGCACTGCCAGGCCTTCTTCGCGCCCCCTGCTGCCAGCCGGGCCAGCTATCCTGCTCTCGGGTGCAGAAGCCGAGACGTGCGCTGCCCCCGCCTCTCTCCCCGGGAGGCGTGGAGATGTCCCAGCGCGGGCCTGGGGGCGGCGGGGGGCTGCTTAGGGCTGGCGAGAGCGCAAGGCACCTAAGGTGCAAGGAGACACCTTCCTCCCTGGGCTCGCAGGCTGCGGCGTGGGCTTCCCTGAAGGGCCACATTCCTGGCGGTGTGTGCTGGTATGCGTGCTGCCACTGCAGCCCAGTGTCTCCTGGCTAGGCCTCTCGTGCCTCAGCCCTGCTCACTGTGTTGTGCAGGCATTGCCCTGCACCGACAACTAAATTACCGAAATTGTTCTTTCGTGCCAGGTCTCGGAGCCTAATGCAGTGGTGCGGCTACTTCCACTCTTCCATGTCTGACCAGTTTTGGTCGCTGACCTGCTTCCCGTAGGGTCTGTGTTTGGGGAACCGGTTGAGCAGAATAACACCCTAGAAGCAACGGAGTTTGTACTGGCATTTTGCAGTAAGTGGTTCAGAAGTGTTGTGACAGTCAGCGATGATGATCAAGATTTCCCTTATGGCCCTCTAAATCTGTATGGTGCTGCCCAGCCAGGCTCGGAGGTGGTTTGATGGTTGGAAGGCAGTTTGAAAACAATTTAAAGAAAATCAGAGCCGCATAAAGATGCGTGAGTCAGTTATTAATCAGAAAAGTTAGTAAGGGAAGGGTCAGCTTTCTTCCCCCATTTTTCCTTTCACTTTTCCTCTTAATCAGATTTCTGTTCTTTTTTCATTTGGTCCTTGGAAAAATGTATAAGTGCTATTTGTTTTAAGTGATTTAAAGAACAAAGAAAATTTGTACATTAAAGGACACCATATGGGAATAGGGTATGCATACACAATAAGCACCAAATTGCTTTGTTTCTTGTGAAGTAGAAAAGTGTTCTTGTTACATTCTTGTCAATACTGCTAATGTGAGGTGGTCAGCTTTTGTTTTTCTGAAGAAAAGAAGGGCAAAACAAGCAGATGAAACCTGTAGAATTCTCAGGAGTGCATGTCAGACCTCACACACACAGAAACTCTACTTCTAGTTTCTAGCAACACGGAAGTCCTTAGAAGTGGCTTTTAAAAAAATCCTGTTCGGCTGGGATATGGCACAAGTGTTGTGCCTGCCCTGCATGGCTGAAGTCCTGTCTCCAGCCCTCTTTCCCTCCAGTCGGGGGTCCTAGAGAGCCTCCTGCCTGGAGTTGACACCCCACCCCCACCCCAGCAGTTAAAAAAAAAAAGAAAAAGTTTTTTTTTTCCTTTTTTGGTTCACGTGCTGTGGTGCTTAGGGGTTACTCCTGGCTCTGCACTCAGGAATTACTCCTGGTTGTGCTGGGGATGCCCGGGATTGAGCCCTGGTTGGCCACTTGAAAGGCAAGCTACGTACCCTCTGTACTATTGCCAGTGTTGTTTGAATTTATTTAAATACAGTTGTCTAGTAGAATTTAATACGGCTGCAGTGATTTCATATTGGAGAAAAAAAAATCAGTGAAAAAATGGACATATGGAAAGCGACATAATTATGTTGTGTTCAGAATCGGAGCTGACTGGGGCTGTAGCCCAGGTTAGAGAGCACGCTTTGCATGTGTAGGCCCTGGGTTGCGTTTTGTTATGTTGGATTTTTTGGGCCATGCCCATGGGTGCTCAGGGACTTCTGTCTCTGTCCGCTGGGGTCCCCTTAGCAGGGCTTCAGGGATCCATGCAGGGCTGCGGACTGCACTTTGGTCCTCTGCATGTTGAGCTATCTCTCCTGCCGGGACCCTGGGTTTCATGGAGTTATTGTTATGACAGAAAAAACCATTTTTTGGGGGGCTGGAGTGATAATAGATACTTGCTGGTGCATAGCTCACCCGGGTTTGGTCTTCGGCATCACACTTGATCCCCCTGAGCACCTCCAGGATTAATTCCTGAGCACAGAGCTAGGAGTAATTTCTGAACATAGCCAGGTGTGCCCTTCCCACAACCCCCAAAAAAGATTTTTTAAGGAAGTGAAAAGTTGTTATTGGTTTCTTTTTTTGTTGTTGTTGTTGCTTTTTGGGTCACACCCGGCAATGCTCAGGAGTTACTCCTGGCTCTGCACTCAGGAATTACTCCTGGTGGTGCTCTGGGGACCATATGGGATGCCGGGGATTGAACCCGGGCCGGCATGGGCTGGCCGCATGCAAGGCAAACGCCCTACCCGCTGGGCTATTGCTCCGGCCCCTGTTATTGGTTTCTTATTTTTTCTCAGTAATTTACTTGTAAGTATAATCATTCTTAGATAACGATAAGGACATTGTTGAAGACTAGGGAAAAAGACAGTGTCTTGATGAATTGTTTTAAATTTAAACTTAGTTTGTGAGGTAACATATTTACTTATTTATTTGATTTAAGGCCCATGTTAGGCAGTACTCAGGAGCTACTGCTCAAGGGTTGCTCAAAATATGTGCTTGAATCCTTTGAATTATCTTCTGACTCCGAGAACTTTTAAAGCAAAATATATATAGTAACCAAAAAGTAATTTAATATAAGCCCTTGGGCATTCCATTTTGATGTATAAACACGGGCTTTAAGTTGTAATTGCTATCATAAGTAAGGAAATATTTCATGTTGATTTCTTTTTTTTTGTAGTAGTAGAGACTGAACCCAGAGCTTCATACTTGAACCACATCTGGTCCTGAGATACAGCCTCAAATATTGTGATATTTGTTGCATTTTAATTTTTCCTTGGAAGTTTAGAATTTTCCTGTGTTTTTTTTTGGGGGAGGTGGGGGAGGGACACTGCCAGCGGTGCTTAGCAGTTACTCCAGGCTCTGCATTCAGGAATCATTCCTGGTGGGCTCAGGGGACCATATGGGATGCCAGTTGTTGAACGCAGGCTGGCAAGGCAATCACCGTACCTGATGTACTAACTCTCTGGCTCTCCCTTTGGTTTTATTTATTTATCTATTTATCTATTTAATTATTATCTCTTTATTTTTATTTTTGGGTCACACCTGGCAATGCTCAGGTTCTACTCCTGGCTCTGTGCTCAGGAATTACTCCTGGCAGTTTTCAGGGGACTTTGCAGTTTTCAGTTTTCAGGTATGAGATGCCGAGGATTGATCCTGGTTGGGCACATGCAGGGCAAGTGGCCTACCCACTGGACTATTGCTCCACTCTCTCTTTGATTCCATTCTATCTATCTATCTATCTATCTATCTATCTATCTATCTATCTATCTATCTATCTATCTATCTATCTATCTATCTATCTATCTATCTATCTATCTATCTATCTATCTATCTATCTATCTGTCTATCTGTCTATCTGTCTATCTGTCTATCTGTCTATCTGTCTATCTGTCTATCTGTCTATCTGTCTATCTGTCTATCTGTCTATCATCTACCTATCTCTATCTATCTATCTATCTATCTATCTATCTATCTATCTATCTATCTATCTATCTATCTATCTATCTATCTATCTATCTATCTATCTATCTATCTATCTATCTATCTATCTATCTATCTATCTATCTATCTATCATCCATTTTGCTTTTTGGGTCACACCTGGCAATGCTCAGGGGTTACTCTTGGCTCTGCACTCAGGAATTACTCCTGGAGGTGCTCAGGGGACCATATGGGATGCCGGGGATAGAACCGGGTTGACTGCGTGCAAGGCAAATGCCCTACTAGCTGGACTATCGCTCTGGCCCCTCTCTCTTTGATTTTAAAACCTAATTCTTTTTCACTAATGAGAGGGCAAACTTCCAGTCAGTTTTATATGTCTTAGATAAAGTACTTTGACTAGCAATTGAGTAGATGGTTGACTATTACAAGTGGTATTTGTGAAATATTTCCCTTGTGCTTCTAGTGACTGTGTAATGTCCATATACTGTGACAATTTAATTTAGAATGTTGCTGATTATTTCTTTGGAATAATGAAATTATCTTTAAAGTCCATGAGATAAAGTATTTGTCATTATAAACCCTTTGTGTTATCTGCCAGATTTAAGAAACACAGTACAGCTATGGATACTGAAACAAACTCTGGAACGTCTTCTGTGTCGACAACAGCCAGTAGTACCACTACCACAACGATTACCACTTCCTCCTCTCGAATGCAGCAGCCTCAGCTCTCTGTCTACAGTGGCTCAGACAGACATGCTGTTCAGGTATTTCAGTTACGGTTGTGGCTAGGCTCAGAGTTAGGATGGTATCAGTTTTTGCTCAAAGCCAGTGAATGTATTATTGCATCAGTAGTTCCATCTAACGATTTACATCATGAGTATTATTAGCATTGTTGGTGTTTGAAAGGGTCAACAAAGTTATTTGTTAATCTTTATATTGAAAGGACTAATGTTTATTAGCATGAGGCTTGTAAAATGATATGTCAGAAAAATTACCCCGTGCAAGTACTCTCAAGGCCACCGCAGTGTAGCAGCACTCAGCTTAGGTCCTCTATCATACTTCTAGAATAGCTAGATTTTTCTGGATTATTTTACATTTGAGCCCAGAATAGACACGCCGGTGTGAGTCCTGTTCAGGTTTGTAGACTTTTTTACAACAGAGATTCATTTAAACCCAGGTGGGTCTTCAAACCTGGAAGCAGGAGGATCCATTGTCAAACTGTTTGAGTGCAGGGAGGACAGTTAAAGGTTTGGGGTGGGGTGGGGGCGTTAAAACTGGCGGCGCTTGGGGGTCCTAGCTTGGGCATCTCCCAGCAGTGCTCAGGGGACCATGTCATTCTGGGATTGAACCTGGGCTCTTGCTTCCAAAGCATATGGTTTAGTTCTGTGAGTGATCTCTCCACCTTAAAGTTTAGGTTCTTCCCTTGGTTGAGAAAATTAAGTACATGGTTAACCTTTATAACAATAGAGGTTGATGCCATATGGTATTGCATAAAAAGGCATGGTAATGCAATCTGGTATGCTCCTTGAATTTCACTTTATTTATTTATCACTATTGACATTGTAGCCTTGGTTGAAAGGCATAATATCCTGGAACCTTAGTAAACTTAAAGAGGATGAACTACTTCATTAGTTATTATGAATTTTTTTTTTCTTTTTGGGTCACACCGGCGATGCTCAGGGGTTACTACTGGCTCTGCACTTAGGAATTACTCCTGGCAGTGCTCGGGGGACCATATGGGATGTCGGGGATCGAACCCGGGCCGGCACAGGCCGGCCGCGCAGGCAAGGCAAACGCCGTACCCACTGGGCTATTGCTCCGGCCCCTGTTATTATGAAATTTAAAGAAGCATTAGGAACTGGGTAGGTTATATTCTAGACACAATAAATGATAATAGTGAGTAGTTATTGAACAATTACTGTGTTGTGCCAAGCACTGGATAAATGCATTTTGAGGATTATCTCTCAATTTTTGAGGATTATCACACCTCTATGTAATAGATCTATTAATTTCTCCATTTGATATAAGGGAAAAGAATTGTGTAAATAGACTGAGTAACTTTCTTAAGCTCATATAACAAGTATATTATCTTATTTTAGAGTTGTACCTTTAATTACCCAGAGAGTACTTCTTTTTTCTCATTATACTTTCTTTTTTGAATCCCTGTAATTGCCTTTTACCCTGAACATATAACTTACCTGTTCATAATATAGTATTTTTTATACCATTTTGTGTGTGTGAGAGAGAGAGAGAAAGAGAGAGAGAGAGGGAGGGAGAGAGAGAGAGCACACTGGTGGTGCTCAGGTTTACTCCTGTCTCTGTGCTCAGGGATGACTCCTGGCAGGCTTGGGGGATATATAGGATGCTGAGGATCAAATCTAGGTTGGTGTGTGCAAGGCAAGCAGCCAACCACTGTTCTGTTGCTCTGACCCCAAATCCACTGTTGTTTTTTTAGATTGGATATCTCAGTATAATGGTTGTTTAACTGTTGAATAGTTTAGAATTCTGAATTTATTGGATTCAGAATAGTTGAACCTTCAGTTTCGGGGAAAAAATGTTTTTTATTTTGGGGGGCCACTCCTGGGCGGTGCTCAGGGTTTACTCCTGGCTCTGTATTCAGGGATCACTCCTGGCGGAGTTCAGGGGGCCATATTGGTGTCAGGGATCAAACCCAAGTTGGATGCGTGCTTTGAGAATGCTGGACTATCTGTACTTGCTGTACTCTCACTATAGCCCTCCGCAAAAATTGAAATAGCAAGATGGGGAGCTACATCAAAGGGTGGAGCGCATACATTGCATGCATCCGGGTTCGATCCCTGGAACCGCATGGACTCCAGAGCACCATTTGGGAGTAGCTGGGTCTGACACCCTAAAAAAGAAATTCAAAAAGAAATTTAGACCGTGAGTGTTTTCTTTCTTTTTCTTTTTTTTTTTTTTTTTACTCTTGACACCCGAAAAAAAATTCTGAAAGAAATTTAAACTGTATTTTCTTTTTCTTTTTATTTTTTGGCTCTGACAGCCCAAAAAAATTTCAAAAAAGAAATTTAAATTGAGTGTTTCCTTTTTCTTTTCTTTTCTTTTTTTGGCTGTTGGGTCACATCTGGCAGTACTCAGGGCTTACTCATGGGTCTGTGAACAAGACTCACTCTTGGGTGGACAGGTTGTCTGCATGCAAGGTGAGTGTCTTGCCTGCTGTACTCTCTCTCCTGCCCCACGGGTTTTTAATGTTCTTCAGCTTTCTCTGAAACAATGATGTAGGAAAGAATAAATATGTACATCTTTGAGCATGCGGATAGCATGAAAGTATATTGTATTTAAATTTTTTTTTTTAATTTTTTGGGCCACAGCCAGTGGTGCTCAGGAGTTACTCCTGGCTCTGCACTCAGGAATTATTCCTTGTGGTGTTTAGGGGACCATATGGGATGTCAGGGATTGAACCCAGGTCAGTTGCATTTAAGACTATGCCCTACCCTTTGTACTATCGCTTTGGCCCCTGAAATTTTAATATGTCATTTTGTTCTCAGGCATTTGCTTAAGCCGACTGTGTTAATGAAAAATAAAGTGTTACTAGAGGTGTATCAATGTGAATTCATCCATATATAGATGTACATTAAAGCAGTAAGTTTAGTTCTCTCTTTTGACTTTTTTTAAAAAAACATTTTATTTTTTGGCTTTTTGGGTTACAGCTGGTGATGCCCAGAGGCTACTCCTGACTCTGCACTCAGGAATTACTCCTGTCGGTGCTGGGGGGTGGGGCATATGGGATGTTGGGATCAAACCCAGGTTGGCCACGTGTAAGACAAATACCCTACCCCCTGTGCTATCGCTCCGGCCCCAGTATGTTTAGTTCTAAAGATACTGTAGAATTGCTTCCTCTAAAATAGAAGTTTAACCAGTGTTGTTGAACTAAGTTGTTGAACTAAGTTGTTTAATACCTTCTTTATCAGTCCTATGAATTTTTTTCATTCTTCTCACCCTTCAGAGTAGTGTTTCTCAGATAGGGCCCTGCACCCCAGAATAATCCAGGGGTGCCACAGGTAAAAAATCATGTAAATGAGAGAGAACAGTGGCATGAGACTAGGGGATCAGCTGGTAGGACAGGACCACAGGAAGGAAACAAGGTCGGAAGTAGGCCATAGTCAGAAAAGGGTTTAGAAGCAGTGCTGAAGAGGAACAACGCGATGTGTCATTACTTTACACTTTAAGGGTGTCAAGGAGTATACATCAAGAGGAGTGAAAGACTGCCAGTACAGGAGTGATAGCTCAGCAGCTAGATCGTATGCTTTGCTTGCAGGAGACCTGGGTTCGATTCTCTGCACCACAGTGTCCTCTGAACTCTACTCAGGGTGACTCATGAGTAGTGAGCATGAAGCACCATTTGTGTGTGGCCCCCAACCAAAAGGAAGGAAGGAAGGAAGGGAGGGAAGACGGAAGTTAGGAAGGAATAAAGAAGTGAAGGGAGGTGAGAGAATGTAGGGATTATGCTGACAATAGGAAAAAAAATTCTATACTGCAAGGCTATGTGTCAAATAATTATTTTTACCTGTGTCGTATTTGATATGCCAGATACCAGTAACAATTATAGACCTCATTCCCATGACCTGATGGAATGGTTTGAGGCACTTTATGTTCCTGGAGCAAGCAGGTGCCCTTGGGCTCTACTTGCATGAGACAGGTCATATGGAGATGTTACTGGTGCCCGCTCGAGCAAATCGATGATGAACGGGAAGACAGTGATACAGTGATTTGTATTCAGAATATTCTTTCTTTATTTATTTTTTTTTGAGTCACACCCGGCAATGCTCAGGGTCTACTCCTGGCTCTGCACTAAGGAATTACTCCTGGCGGTGTTTGGGGGACCATATGGGATGCTGGGGATGGAACCCAGGCTGGCACAGGCCGCCATGTGCAAGGCAAATGCCCTACCCTCTGGGCTATCGCTCTGGCTCCGAGAATATTCTTATGGAGTTAAAAAAAGCATATATAGATTTACCTGAAAAGATTTTTTGTAATTTTGAATTTCTTAGTGCTGGACTGTAATCTTCAGCAATTAGAGGCCAAAAAATGCTGTGCTGATTTTGTAATGGAAATGTATAGCAAGAGGACAGAGAGTACAGTGAGTAGAGTACATGTCCATGTGGCTGAGCGGTTCACAAGAGGACAGAGAGTACAGCGAGGAGGGTACATGTCCATGTGGCTGAGCGGTTCACAAGAGGACAGAGAGAGAGTACAGCGAGTAGGGTACATGTCCATGTGGCTGAGCGGTTCACAAGAGGACAGAGAGTACAGCGAGGAGGGTACATGTCCATGTGGCTGAGCGGTTCACAAGAGGACAGAGAGAGTACAGCGAGGAGGGTACATGTCCATGTGGCTGAGCGGTTCACAGGAGGACAGAGAGTACAGCGAGTAGGGTACATGTCCATGTGGCTGAGCGCTTCACAAGAGGACAGAGAGTACAGCGAGGAGGGTACATGTCCATGTGGCTGAGCGGTTCATAAGAGGGCAGATTGTACAGCAAGTAGGCTTCATGACCATGTGACTGACGGGGTTCGAGCCATTGCTTCCCTTATTGTTCTTCAAGCATGCCAGGAAGTGATTCCTGAGTGCAGAGCTAGGAGTAACCTCTGAGCATTGCCAGCTGTGCTCCCCTTCCACCCTACTCCCCAGTTGTGCAGCAAGATTTCAGCTTAGAGTTGGGGAGATGAGCTTTAAACTCATGAAAATAAGAAACAGCAAATATGCTTCCCTAAAATTGGGATATGACTGCTTATGGATTTTTGGTTCAGGATGTCCTTAGACCCTCAGACTGTAAGATTTTAATTGCTCCTCCTTTAGCTTTTTGATAATGCTGTGTTGATGCTAAGATGGGTTCTATGCTCTCTCAGAGTCTGCATGATTATGTTGTGACTTTAAGATGTATTTATAGAAGACTGACATAGTCTCATGAACTGTTTGCAGAGGAAAACTTTTTTCTCACTTTTTCACAAGCAAGTTAAAGATTTGCTTGACCTGCTTAAATTTGTGTATTTATGAAGTATACATATAACTAAATTCCTTGCCCAGTTATCTTTTATTTATTTATTTTTTTGCTTTTTGGGTCACACTCGGCAATGCTCAGGGGGTTACTCCTGGCTCTGCACTCAGGAATTACTCCTGGCAGTGCTCGGGGGACCATATGGGATGCCGGGATCAAACCCAGGCCGCCATGGGCCGCCGCATGCAAGGCCCTACCCGCTGGGCTATCGCTCCGGCCCCCAGTTATCTTTTCAAAGTAAGAATAATTTTGTTCTGACAGGGTTTTTTTTTTTTTTTTAATGTTTTGTTTTGGGGCCACACCCAGCTATGCTCAGGGCTTACTTCTGGTTTTTGCACTCAGGGATCACTCTTGGCAGGAACAATAATTTAATTCTGTGTTGAAATAATTGAAATAAGGAAGCTGACAAAACCATTTCAAGTGAACATTAAGGAATGGCTTTATAATTTTGGGAGATTAACAGGCCATTTTAAGATTTTTCAGATGTTTAAACAAAAGTACAAATGAGATGATAAAACATTCCTTCACCATTCTTTTTGGGAAGTGTTTGGGCAATACACAATTGTGCTTAAGGGTTGTTCTTGGCCCTGTGTTCAGGAGAGACCTACAATGTTACTTGGATACCATGTGTAATAGTGGAGATTGAACCAGACAAGCACCTTGCCCTCTGTACATCTTCCACAGTCATTTATTTATTCATATTTATTTGGGGGTAGAGGGCCGGGTCTATAACCAGTGGAGTTCAGGGGCTTCAGGAATGATCCCTGGTAACGTTGAACCGAATTGGCCACATGCAATCAATACAAGTACCTTACCTTCTGGATTATTTCTCCAGTCCATCATCTGTAGTTTTTTAATGTTTTTATTAATGTCTTTTTTTTTTTTTTTATTTGAGCCATACCCAGTGATGGTCAGGGCTTATTCCTGGCTCTGCACTCAGGATTTACTCCTGGCAGTGCTCAGGGGTCTACATGGGATGCTTGAGATCGAAACCAGGTTGGCTGTGTGCAAGGCAAATGCCCTACCTGCTGGACTATCGCTCCGGCAATTTTAATATAAAAATGGTATTTTACTCTGGATACCATATAGGAACTGGATTTTTTTTTCACCTAATGATCTATTCGGAGTTTTTAGTTGTTGTTAGTGTATCTGTGCTAGCTATAGATAACTATATTTAAATTGGAATTGAATTTAGGTAAAACAGTCTGGGACCAGAGAGATTGTGCAGTGGGTAAGGCTCTAGTTTTGCACATGGCTCATCTGGGTTTGTTCCTGGCACTGCATGTGCTCTTCCAAGCCTGCTGGGTGTGATCCCTGAATTCAGAGCCAGAAATAAGCCCTGAGCACTACCAGGTATGACCCCCAAAGAAAACAAGAAAGTAGTGAAATTTTAGATCAGCACCTGATAGCAAGTGCTGTTTTGTGTCAGTCCTAAGGCTGCCGTGTGACTTGACGTGGGTTCGGTTGGCTTACCACAGGTAATCCAGCAGGCGCTGCACCGCCCCCAGCTCCGCTGCTCAGTACCTTCAGCAGATGTATGCGGCCCAACAGCAGCATTTGATGCTGCATACAGCAGCCCTTCAGCAGCAGCATCTGAGCAGCTCGCAGCTGCAGAGCCTGGCTGCTGTGCAGGTGAGACCTCAGCCAGTTGGGAAGTTTTGTCTTCAGATAATTACAAAAGTAAAGTAGCTTCTGAGTTATATGTGCTGTGATTACCTTTCCTTCAGGAAGTGTAATAGACTGCCAGATAGAAGTTAATGGGTGTGATGGGTGTGTTTTATATTACACACTGTTGCTACTTTGAAGAAAACGTCACATTCCTTTTTTTTTGTGTGTGCCAGAGATCAAACCCCAGGGTCTCCCACATACAGGGCAGGCACTCTGACCTGAGCTCCAGCTCTTTGGTCCTCCCCAGCCTCTGTTGTTGATTTTTATTGCACTGCTTAAAAAAAAAAATCCGTGTTACAGAAATGCTGTGCTGGTGGCAGGGTCTTCTATAGAAAGTTCTAAGAAAACAGTGAATACTTAAGGTCACTTGAATTGTATTTACACTTTCACAAGGAAACATTTCTATAATTAATTTTCACTCATTTAAAAATAATCAGACAGTACAAAGTTGTTTATAAGAGGAAAAGTAGAAGGTGTTTCTTTGCCATCCCTGCTACTTCTTTAGAGGTGACCGTTGGCACAGTTGATTATGTGCCCCTCTAGAACTATTCTGGATAAAAATGTGAAGTCACCTGTCTAAAATCCAGCCATATTATTCTTACAATTATTAGGATGGTTTTTAAATTGAATGCTTATGTTTTTTAATTAAAAATTTAAAAAAACCTTTTGGGCCATACTTAGCAGTGTTTCGGACCTATGTCCTTTTTGGGAACTGAATCCAGCGCATACAAAGCATGTGCCTAGCCCTCTGAGTTATTTCCACAGTCCCAGATATTTGTTTTTAAAACATTAAATTTTGGGGGGCCAGAGCAATAGCATAACCAGTAGGGTGTTTGCCTTGTATGCGACTGACCTGATCCCCGGCATCCCATATGGTCCCCTGAGCACCACTAGGAGTGATTCCTGAGTGCAGAGCCAGGAGTAACCTCTGAGCATTGCTGGGTGTGACCCAAAAAAAGCAAAAAAAAAAAATTTTTTTTTAGAAAATTAAAGCTTTCATTACTAGGGGCTGGAGCGATAGCACAGTGGTAGGGCATTTACCTTGCACATAGCCGACCTGGGTTCGATCTCCAGCATCCCATATGGCCCCCTGAGCACCACCAGGAGTAATTCCTGAGTACAGAGCCAGGAATAACCCCTGAGCATTGCCGGGTGTTACCCAAAAAAGCAAAAACAAACAAAAACAAAAAAACAAAAAACTTTCATTACTGTTTCATACATAGAGCTGTAAATTGACTGAACCGGAAAAAGCCTTAATTTAGTTGTCAGCACATCCAACTTTTGCTTACTCTTGGTCTAGTGTAATTTTATATTTTTCTTTTTCTTGGATCACACCTGGCGATATTCAGGGATTACTCCTGGCTCTGCACTCAGGAATTACTCCTGGTGGTGCTCAGGGGACCATATGAGATGCCGGAGATCGATCCGTGCAAGGAAAATGCCCTACCTGCTGTACTATCGCTCCAGGCCCAGCATAGGGTAATTTTAATATTTTCTCTTGAAGTGCTGGGTATTGAACCCAGCATTTCATATATTCAAGGCAAGTGCTCTACTGCTGAGCTATATTTCTGGCTTTGGTAGTATTACTTTTAAGAATATCTTAATTCATAACCCAGATTATTAACTAATATCTACTGGTGCTTGATGTAGTTGCAGTTTTGTTTTGGAGTGGTAATTCCATAGAAAAGACAGAGACGTTGGCTGGAGCCATAGTATAGTGAGTAGGGTATTTGCCTTGCATGCGGCCAACCCGACTTAGATCCCCAGCATCCCATATGGACCCCGAGCACTGCCAGAAGTAATTCCTGAGTGCAGAGCCAGGAGTAATCCCTGAGCATCGCCAGGAGTGACCCAAAAGAAAATTAAGGAAAAAAAAGGAGACTTTAATGAAACTAATGAGGGCACTATTACATTGAGATTAGCCTTTGAGGCCTGTTTTTACCACTCAGCATTTTCTTTCTTTTTATCCTTTTTGGGTCACATCTAGTGATGCTCAGGAATTACTCCTGGCTCTTTGCTCAGGAATTACTCCAGGGGGAGCTCGGGGGTTCATATGGAATGCTGGGGATCGAACCTGGTTGGCCACGTGCAAGGTAAATGACCTACCAGCTGTGCTATGGCTCCAGCTCTTAGCACTCAGCATTTTCTTTGTGTCTTAATCTGTTTGGCCAAAATTGAATCTATATTGACTCTTTGGGTTGGTTTTTACATGAATTGTTTGGCTTTATTTTGATTTTGTCATATTGTGATATCAGAAAGATCTTAACTTGAGGTATTTGAATATATATCACAAAGATCTTACTATTTTAGGCAAGTTTGACCAGTGGAAGACCATCTACGTCTCCCACCGGAAGTGTCACGCAGCAGTCAAGTATGTCTCAGACATCTGTAAGTACCCTCCATCTTTTTCCTGATTTAAATATTTTAACTATTGTTTGGCAAAAGTAAAAATAATATTTACAAAGCTTTTATCTTATATTTGTTGAATGTTCAAGTAATAATGCCTAGAGTAAGATCCAGGAGTAAAGAAGATAAAGAGTTAAGATTATGGAAATGTGAACCTTAAAAATTATTCTTTAGTGCTTACATGTATTTTTCCTTTGATTATATTCAGATTTTTTTTTTCTTTTTGGGTCACACCCAATGATGCTCATGGGCTACTCCTGGCTCTGCACTCAGGAATTACTCCTGGTGGTGCTCGGGGGGACCATATGGGATGCCGGGATTGACTCCAGGTCGGCTGCATGTTAGGCAAACGCCCTATCACATACTATCACTCTGGCCCTATATTCAGATCTTAGATACATCCAAAAGATTTCAGTTTTTACTGTATATGGAAACCTGAATTATATAGTGTAGCAGTATTAGATCACACATGTGTTGTAAAAAATGTCCTGTCTTTGGCAGACATCTAAATGTTTCTTTTTTGTATGAATTTTATATTTTTAGAAATTGAAATTTTGAATTTTATGCTTATTTGAGTTATCTGTGTCAAATTTCTAGCATCCTTTTCAGTAGTTTTATTGTGAGAAAGTGGTAAAGAAGAGCTGATTTGCTATTTGTACTTATATACTGGGAATTGGTACAAAGTTTCTCAGATTAAAGAAATATATAGGTGAGGGAATACTGTTCTGACTTTCAGGATGTAATTTTGTTGTAAGAATTGGGACTGGGGGCCGGAGCAATAGCACAGCAGGTAGGGCATTTGCCTTGCACGCGCCCACCCGGTTTGATCCCCTGCATCCCATATGGTCCCCACACAGTGATTTCTGAGCGCAGAGCCAGGAGTAACTCCTGAGCATCGCTGGGTGTGACCCAAAAATAAAAAAAAAAAGAATTGGGACTAGGGAGTTGACTGGAGTGCATGGGGTTGATTTCTTTCCCCTCAGCACCTCTAGAAAAAGCTTTTAACACTGAGTTGGAAGTAACCCCTAAAAAAAGCAAAAAATGAAGGACTGAAAATTATGTTTATAAGGATCATATATGAATTCCTGCATTTGATCCCCAGCACCACCAAAAAAAAAGAGTATATTTTAAATTCTGAATCATTTGGCTAATTGTCTTATCATTCATTCTTTTTTAAAATTATTTTTTAATTATTATACCACTGTGAGATATACAATTACAAAGATGTTCCGTAATTGGGTCTCAGTCATACATTGTTCCAGCACCCATCCCCACCAGTGCCCCATTCCCACCACCAATGTCCCACAACCAAAGAGCCCCTACGACCACCATAGGCCAAAGTCCACCACCCACTCCCCATTCCACATCAGCCCCCAGTTTGTTGTAGCTACAGTGATCATTACAGTGTATATATGGGCAAGATCCTGGGAAGGACCTGGTCCTATACTTGATTATTATCTCAGCCTGGCGCAGCTATGCGTCTAGTGTCTCTTCTCCAGCACTTCTGGCCATGGCGACTTTGGGCTTGTAGCCACGCCCACTGGGTCACTGGAGGTGGAGGGATGAGGGTGGGCTCCAATCCCCATCCAAACCCAGTGGGCGTGGCCTAGCGCCCTGCGTCTGCAGGCCCTAGGAGCTGTGCTGAACCCCTGCCAGGGACCGAGCCAGTTTTGCCCTCTTGTTGCTCCGTGGGCTGCTCCACGTGGGTAGGAATCAGCGCAGCTGCGTTATCGTTCATTCATTCTCTCTACATACATCTGTGTTGTTTTTGAACCATTTCTGGATAAGATGACATACTCTTATACTTCTACTTTTTTTTTTTTTTACAAATTTCCTAGGAATAAAGTTTTTTTTTTTAATGAAACCTCATGAGCATAATCTAATTTAGGAAGTTGTTTTCTGGTTGGGGGTGGCCGCTCTGGGCAGTGCTAGAGGCTCTGTGGGGAGCTGGGTATTGAACCCGAACTCCTTCCTGCGAATCATCTACTCTAGCCCTTTTGAGTTATCTCCCTTGAGAACTTCAGGAAATGTAAGACTGAGATAAGATGTTTCCATATAAGTTTCATCGAGTGTCTCATTACTTGGGCTATGATGTCTATGATGTACCAACAGGTTCTTTGAGGTGGAGGGTGGGAAACATCATGTGCACTATAGGATGTTTAGTCACATCCTTAGTTTTTACATACTGGATACTAGTAGGCTAGAGAATCTCTTTCTTCCCCCAAATGTGATAGCTACAAATGTCCTAGGGCACCACAAAATTTTCTTTGGGCCATATATATGTGGTTTTGTTGTTGTTGTTTGGTTTTGAGGCAACACCGGGAGGTGCTCACGGAGCACAGAGCTGCTGGCTCTGTGCTCAGGGCTCATGCCTGTAGCTGCGGGAACTAAATGGGGTTCTGGGGGTTGGCTGCGTGCAGGGCAAGCGCCCTACTCACTGTGCTTTCACTCCCGCCCCATCCTTGGGCCATTGTTATCTGAGTCAGGAATCTTTGCATTAACCCGGTATATCTTTGTACCCATTGTTTTTTCTGATCTGGGATGGTAATACTTTGTAAAATTGACATAAATGGAGTAGTTTTTTAGATTTGAAGATGGATTTGAACTTTTTGTGTTTTGCTTATTAAGTTCATGCTGAATTCAATACTATAGAGAGCTCACAGTTACTTTTACTATCAGTCTCACTTTTTAGGGAGGGAGGCTTCCAAAGAGTATTCAAAGGTCTTGGAGACCGTATCAGCTTTGTGGGGCTGATAGGTCACTGCTCAGGCTCCATATGCAGTCCTTTGCCCCATGGAGCTGGAGTTGCAAGGCTACTCAAGCAGTGCTGGGGACCAGGTGGTGCTAGGCGGGGATGGAACTCGGGGCTCAGCACAGGCAAGGCATGCACTCCAGCTCTTGACGCCATCTGCCTGCCCCTCAGTCTAACTAGGAATTCTAACTTTTAAATTGAAAAACATTTTTTAACATGGGAAAATCTTGAAATGTGTATGAAATTAATTTAAAAGAAATTACTTATGATTTAAAAATGTTAGGTATAAGAAAATGAAAAAATTTAATGTAATCTAGGCCTAAACATTATGGTGAATGATAATCAGATTATGTCCTTAGTTAGAATATTGGTAATTAGGGGTCGGAGCGATAGCCCAGCAGGTAGGGCATTTGCTTTGCACGCGGCAGGCCCATGCCGACCCAGGTTCGATCCCCGGCATCCCATATGGTCCCCGAGCACCGCCAGGAGTAATTCCTGAGTGCAGAGCCAGGAGTAACCCCTGAGCATCACCGGGTGTGACCCAAAAAGAAAAAAAAAAAGAATATTGGTAATTAGAGAAAGGATTAGATATCACTTGTGAACTAGTTAAAAAAATTACAGTGCTGGGGCTGGAGAGATAGTACAGGGGCTGAGGTGCTTGTTTTTTGGGTTTTTTTTTTTTTTTGTTTTTTTTGGGCCACACCCGGCAATGCTCGAGGGATTACTCCTGGCTCTGCACTCAGGAATTACTCCTGGTGGTGCTCGTGGGACCCTATGGGATGCTGGGGATAGAACCTGAGTTGGCAGCATGCAAAGCAAATGCCCTACCCGCTGTACTCTCGCTCCAGCCCTGAGGTGCTTGTTTTGAACATTACTGACCCTATTTCAATCCTCAGCACCACATGTACTTCCTGAACACCACCAAGAATAATCTCTGAGCATAAAGCCAGGAATAAATCCTGAGCATAGCAGGGTGACCTGAACACAGATACCTCCTCCTCTTCCCTGCCGAATTCCCTGCTCCCTGCAGGGGCTAGACATAGCTCACTGGGCTAAAGTATGTAGTTTGGGGCCTGAGCAATAGTACAGCGGGTAGGGTATTTGCCTTGCATGTTTGATTCCCAGCATCCCATATGGTCCCTGAGGAATCCAGGAATCCAGGAGTGATTCCTGAGTGCAAAGGCAGCAGTAACCCTTGAGCATTGCCAGGTGTGACTGAAAAGCAACAGGAGAAAAAAATGTAGTTGTGTGAGAATGCCTGGTTTGATTCTTATCACTTGTATCACTTGTCTTCCTGTTGTTCATCGATTTGCTCGAGCAGGCACCAGTAACATCTCTATATGTCCTGTCACATGCTAGTGTAGCCCAAGGGCACCTGCTCGCTCCAGGAACATAAAGAGCCTCAAACCATTCCGTCGGGTCATGGGAATGAGGTCTATAATTGTTACTGGTATCTGGCATATCAAATACCACACGGGTAGCTTGCCAGGCTCTGCCGTGGGGGTGGGATACTCTTGTAGTCGCCTCTCACTTGTGCTTTGCGGCCACGCCACCCGGGCTTTCATTCTTAGCACCAAGTATTTTGGAAAGTAGCCCCTGAGTACTCCAGGTGTGACCCAGAATTTTTTTTTAATAAAGGAAAGATAAAGATGCATTCTTTGTGAAGAATGTATGTGTGTGTTTCAAAAATTTTTTCTCATAATTAAAAATTTTATCTGAGCCTGGAGAGATATTACAGCAGGTGGGGTACTTGCTTTGCATATGACTGTCCTAGGGTCGATCCTTCACATCCCAAAAGGTTCCTATGCCAGGAGTGATTCCTGAGTATGGAGCCAAGAGTAATCCTTGAGCATCACCGGGAATGGCCCCCAAACAAAACAAAATAAAAATTTTAAATCAGGAGCCAGAGTGATAGTTCAGCAGGTAGGGCGTTTGCCTTGCATGTGACCAGCCCATGTCAGCCCAGGCTCGATTCCGGCATCCCATATGGTCCCTGGAGCACCGCCAGGAGTAATTCCTGAGTGCAGAGCCAGGAGAAACCCCTGAGCATTGCTGGGTGTGACCCAAAAAAGCAAAAAAAAAAAAATTAAATCTTATTCTTTTATCTATTTTGATCACTTGATCACTTGACATCCCGTTATTCATCGATTTGCTCAAGCGGGCGCCAGTAACATTTCCATTTGACCGTATCATATGCCAGTGTAGCCCAATGACATCTGGTTGCTTCAGGAATACAAAGAGCCTCAAACCGTTTGTTCAGGTTCTTGACGAAGAAGTCTGACCATCTTGTAGGTGGCGGCCACGTGATCTTTTGACATCCCGTGGGATCCAGTCGGTAACGGCTCTAGTCCAGCGGTTGTCTCCAAATCGCATTACATGTCCAGCCCATCTGATTTTTGATGCCTTGGCAAACGAGACAGCGTCCCTGACTCTGGAACAGCGATGGATGTCGGAGCTCCGGATTCCTTCTCTGGATTCCATATCTATTTTTATCTTCTTTTTTTTTTAGTGACATTCACAGAAATACAATTCCAGAATTGTGCTTTTTAATATTTTTATGACGCTATTACTGCTACTAGTAATAAATCAAGTATCCTTTATATGATGAAGTATTCCAGAAATTGTGGCTGACTGGTAAGGGAACAGCAGAAGGGAGAATGGAAGTCCAGGGAAAAGAGGAATAATGCTTTGCATTGATTCTGTTTTCTGTCCAAACTGAGTAACAGTCCTTCAGTAAGTTTACTACTAGTCCACATTATACTACCCACATAATCTAAGTGAGGGTATTTGGATTACTAACCAAAAGAGAGCAGAATATGAAGTGTCTAGGTGGTGATAATTGAATTGTCATGTGGCAGCCTAGTAGTTTTTACCTTTTGTTATTTGAGGTGGGTTTCCAGGGAATGTCAAAGCCTCAGTGGAAAGTCTAGCTATCAGTAGAGAAAAGGCTGCAGGGTAGGTTTTTTCCTGCTAGCCAGATAGGTTCAGGTTTAGAGTAGGAGAGGGATGCCAGTGGTAAACAGTGTTTTGTTTGTTTTGCCATAGTGCTCAGGATCAGTCCTGGCAGGGCTTGCAACCATACTGAGTGCCAGGGACTGGGGACTGGACCTAGATGGGGCATGTGCTCTGGTCTGCAATATTATATATACACACACACACACCTATGTGTGTATATATATATATATATATATTTATATATATAATAAAGGAGTGAGGAGGGACACTGAGCTGGCCTCAGGTGTGGCAGTTGGTCAAGCACTTGCCTTGCAAGTATGTGACTCAGGTTCGATTCCTGGCAGAGCAAAGAAGAATAGAGTCCAGTGTCCAGTGATACTTCCTGGAAAAAAAATGTATAGTCTAGGAGAAAAGGATTGCTAATAGGTGATTAGCAATAGATATCGTGGGACCCACCGGTCCCCGGTTACTCCTAGTTCTGCACTCAGAACTCTCAGACTGTTAGAAAGCCACATTCGGGAAAAGCCATGTAAATGTGAAGATATGATAAGTTGCTTATAGGTGATAAGTGGCGTACCTCTCCTTCCCTCTCCTTCTCCTTCCCTCAGTAGAATAGCAAAACTAGTTCTAGACCTTTTTTCTTTTTTTTTTTTTTTTCTTTTTTGGGTTACACCCGGCTCTGCACTCAGGAATTCCTCCTGGCAGTGCTTGGGTGGGAGATTTGGGCCTTAGCACATGGTTCAAATTATGATGGGAATCCCATTATTTTGGATTGTAGAGGTAGAGCTTGTTTTATTGGTAATTAGTAAAAGTCTTTTGGAACCACGCTGGACTCTTGAGTTTTCATCCATTCCCCACCAACCTCGGAGGTAGAAGGGAACTTGTTTTCTGATATCGTTGGGGACCCAGCGGGTCCCTGGCACTCGGGTACCTCCTAGTTCTGCACTCAGAACTCTTCAGACTGTTAGAAACCACATTCCGGGAAAAAACCATGTAAATGTGAAGAATATGATAAAAGCTTTAAAATGTATTCACATCTTACTGTACATCAGAAAATTCATTCTGGTGAGAAATCTTACGAATGTGCCCAGGACTTTAATTAGAAATTGCATCTTACAGGACATCAAAGAAATCATTCTTTTGAGAAAACTTATAAATGTGAAAAAAAAATTTTTTTTGAAGTAAAACAGGTTTTATTAAGGAGGTTTTAGGAAAGGGAAGGAGGAGGGGAAAGTAAGAGAGAGAGTACACATCTCAAGAGGGGAGATGCGGGGCGACACACGTGCTTGGGCACCACATGTGCTGGGCCACGTGGGCTCAGTGTGTCCAGGCAGCATGTGCGCCTAAATGTGAAAAATTTGCAAGGCTTTTTTATCAGAATTTACATCTTACTGTGTATCAGAGAGTTTGTTCTAGTGAGAATCCTTATAGATGTGAAGAATGTGGCAAAGGGTTTTATGTACATTCATGCCTTTCCCAGCAACAGAAAATTCTGGTGAGAAACCTTATAAATGTGAAGTATGCCTCAAGGCCTTTATTCAGTTCTTACGGCTTACCCAACACCTGATACTTCATTCTGGTGAGAAACCTTATAAATATTCATAGGGTGGCAAGACCTTTACTATAAAATCACATTTCTTTCTTTCTTTTTTTTTTTTTTTTTTTTTTGGGTCACACCCGCGATGCTCAGGGGTTACTCCTGGCTCTTTGCTCAGAAATTACTCCTGGCGGTGCTCTGGGGACCATATGGGATACCGGGATTGAACCCGGGCTGGCATGGGCCGGCCACGTGCAAGGCAAACGCCCTACCTGCTGGGCCATTGTTACGGCCCCCTAAAATCACATTTCTGTACATCAAAGAATTCATTCTGTTGAGAAACCTTACAAATGTGGAGAATGTGGCAAGGCCTTTAATCAGAATTTACATGTTATTCGACATCAGATCATTCATTCTGTTGAGAAACCGTATGAATGTGAAGAATGCTGTCAAGTTTTTATTAAGTATTCACAGCGTACCCAACATCAGAAAATTCATTATGGTAAGTAATTCTGAAAATGTGAAAAAAAATGTCAATTTTTTTTTTTGTTTTTATGTTACACCTGACAATGTTCAGGGGTTACTCCCTAGCTCTATGCTCAGGAATTACTCCTGATGGTACTCAAGGACCATATAGGATGCTGGTTATTGAACCTGGGTCAGCTGCGTGCAAGGCAAACATCCTACCTGCTGTGCTATCGCTCGGGCCCAAATCAATTTTTTTTGGGATGGTGGCACCTTTAGTCACACCATGAGGACACATGAGACTCACAGACATGGGGCAGAGCTGCTACTGGCTCTCCCTGTGCCCAGCTGCTCATGAGGGCACACTGGAGGGATGGCAGGTTCTAGCCCTGGCCTGACACCCCAGCAGAGCCTCACAACAAGCCAGACAACCGCCCACTCCATGAGGGCCTCTATTTTCCACATCCGGAGTTCCCGCTTGTCAGAACTCCACCCAGCAGACCAGCCCATCACAGCCCGGCTCATTGAGATCCACCCTGCAGCAGTCTTTTTTAATCCGGCCCAGGTATACTGATCCAGAGACTCACAGACATGGGGCAGAGCTGTTGGCTCTCCCTGTGCCCAGCCGCTCATGAGGCGCACCGGGAGGCATGGCGGGTTCTAGCCCTGGCCCACCACCTCGGCAGAGCCTCACAACCAGCCAGACCACCGCTCCTCACTCCCACGGGCGCCGCCATTTTCCACTTCTGGACTTCCCTCTCCTCAGAACTCCACCCAGCAGACCAGCCCATCACAGCCCGGTTCAACGACACCCACCCTGCAGCTTTTTTCCTCAATCCGGCCCAGGTATGCTGGTCCAGAGACTCTCACACATGGGGCAGAGCTGTTCCTTGCTCTCCCCTGTGCACAGCCGTTCATGAGGCAGTCGGGAGGCATGGCGGGTTCTAGCCCTGGCCCACCACCTCGGCAGAGCCTCACAACCAGCCAGACCACCGCTCCTCTCACTCCACGGGCGCCGCCATTTTCCACTTCTGGACTTCCCTTTCCTCAGAACTCCACCCAGCAGACCAGCCCATCACAGCCCGGCTCAAATGCTGCTCCCTGCTTGGTCATCACTCAGGTGCTCAGGGGAACATTTGGTGCCAAGAATAGAACCTGCAGAGCAAGTACACTGGCCCTTGGCACTGTTTCCAGGCCTTTCCTGTCGGTTTTCTTTTTATTTAAAATTAAGTTGTCATTATATAGAGTGAGTCCTTTCATTCAGATGTTCCTGGGTCTAGAGCAAGAAGAAGATTGTGTGCTGTGTACTGACTGTGTCTCCCTAAGCTTCGTGTGTTGAAGCTCTAAACCAAGTGACTTTATTTGAAATAGGTGATTGAACTTAAAATGAGATCAAGGGCTGGAGTGATAGTACAGTGGGTAGGCCATTTGCCTTGCACACAGCTGACCCTAGTTCGATCCCCAGTATCCCATATCGTCCCCTGAGAACTGCCAGGAGTTGCTATTGAGTGCAGAGCCAGGAATAATCCCTGATCATCTCTGGGTGTTACAAAAAACTAAATAAATTAAAAATCATGAGGTTAAAAGAGTAAATGTTGAGTGCAGAACCAGGAGTAAGCCCTGAGCATCTCCGGGTGTTACCCCAAAAAGTAAAATAAAATAAAATGAGGTCCCTGATGGAGTGGAATTGGTGTGCCCTTGTAAAAGAGACATGGATCACCAGTAAGGCACTTGCTTTGTATGCAGCTGACCTGAATTTGATCCCTAGCACTGTTTCTGTTCCTCCAAGCCTGCAGGCGGGTGTGGACTCAGTAAACCCCAAATCATGAGACACCACATCTTTCTTTTCCTTTCTTTCTGTCCCCCTTCCCTTTCTCCCTCCTTCTCCACCCTACCTTGCCCCATTAGAGAACTCAGTGAGAAGTTAATCAGCTATCTGCAATTCTGCAAGAGAGCTCTCATCAGCAGGTGCCTTGACATTGAGCTTCCTAATCTAGAATTGTGAGAGATAAATTTCTGTTATTTTATGTTCTTTGGACTCTGGCAACTTGAGTAGACCCAGATAAATGGGACTCTGTGCCTTCTGTGATCTGTTTGACCAGGAATTCTGTATATGATTAAATGTGATGAAATGGTTGTATTTTCAAAGTTTGAAAAGTGACTGGAGTATAAGGTTTGATCTCCAGTGTCCCATATGGTCCTCAGAGTACCACCAAGTAATCCCTGAGTGTAGAGCCAGGAGTAACTCCTGAGCATTGTCAGGTGTGGCCCCCAAAAAACAAAAAAAAAAATGTTTGCACACAAGTGGTTTAGAATTTTTGTTTGTTTTGCTTTGGGCAACACCCAGCATTGCTCAGGGGGCCTGTCTTGGTTGTTGCTCTGAGGTTGCTTTGGTTGTACTTGTGACTATGAGGTTCTGGAATTCAAACGTGGGGCTCCCATATGCTAAACATTTGTTGAGCCCTCTGCCATCTCAGAACTGGTTTGGATGCTTATAGATAGGGGTATTTTAGATTGGGTCAGGGTTTCTTATTCTTTTTTTTTAAAATAGGGGTCCCTGCCAGGTGATTTAGGCTTGACAGTTCGGTGCCTTGTTGCTTTAGCCTGGTGAGTAGGGGGGATGCGTGTCACACAGTGCCAAGGATTAAATCCAGTGACCTTTTGAGAGTAAGGTATTGCTCCACCCTTTTATTATCTTCCTGGATGCTGATGATGAGATTCTTTAAAACAAAAACAAAACAAAGCAAAACAAAAACACTTACTTAGGCACATTGACGTACAAAGCTTTTGAAACGTGTTTTGGACATTCAGGGTTCCAAGTTCATAGCCACAACCACTGTTAGTGTCCTACAGCATGGTTCTCTCCTCCACCTCACCTCCTTAGCAAACTTATAGTTTGAATCACATGTTTACGATAGTAATGACTCTTGGGGTCTTGATGTATATTGTTATCTCATCTCTAAACCACCCAAATGTCCACAATGAAGTTCTCTTATTGCCCATTATGAGCAGACAAGTCTATGTGTTGTTTTTGTATTGGGATGATTTTTAGGTGTACTTGAGTCAAATCCTTTTCCCAGTGGTAATTATAGCCATGTTAAGACTGTTGTGCTTAGATATAGTAAATTGAACAAAGCAATATACAATCAAATGATAAATGCCATGAGAATTGTCAGGACTATGGAGATGTGATTGGGAAAGATGATTCTATGGACTTTAAGTTGAGCTGCCCTCACCTCTGCCCTCCACTTTATTTCTTTACTTTGGTTTTTGGGCCACACCTTATAATGCTCAGGGGTTACTCCTGGCTCTTCACTTAGGAATTACTCCTGAAGTGCTTGGGGACCATATGGGATGCTGGGATCGAACCCAGGTCGGTTGTGCAGGCCCCACCTGTTGTGTGCTCTGTGCCCCGTGGTGCCCCCCCCTTATTTAAATACTGGTTTATAAAATTGTTCATGAAGTTTATTTATTTTTTGCTTTTGTTGGGCGCACTTGGCAGTGCTCGGGGTTACTCCTGACACTACTCAGGCCGGGGTTCGAACCCAGGTTGGCCTCGTGCAAGGCAAGCGCCCTACCTGCCATACTATTGCGTTAGCCCAGTCATGATATTTCATTACACGCCTTTACTATATCCCACATCAATCCTCCTACTGCTAACAACTTTTTCATTGTTTCCAGTTTCCCAGCCACCTCAAGCCTTTCCCACAGTAATTTATTTTATATTGCTTGTTAAATTAAATG